>KK902570.1:9287-36072 GCA_000696445.1 Aquilaria agallochum
TTCTCCCATCGTTTCCATCTACATCGACACGGGCAACGAACTCGTCTGGCTTCCGCTTCTGCTTCTGCCGCTCAGCTTCCTCTTCTAGTTTCTCCCCCACTACTCCCACAACATCACTTGTCTCTATCTCCAGCGACACTAGTACTCACTTCCTCCGGCTGGGACCCCGGAGACGACATTCCCTGCAAATGGATTGGTGTCCATTGTGACGCCCTCCAAGCTGTCATCTCTTTCCACCTCTCCAGTGATGGAATTTCTAGCCAACTCGGTCCTAAAATCGCCCACTTGACCAGTCTGAAAGCCTGGATTTGAGCTTGAAACTTTTCATCGTTGGTAACCGATTTGTCAATGTCACAGTCGAAAGAAATCTCATTGAACCTAGAAAAAAGTACAGATTAATCAAACAAAGTAATACCACTAGTCGCAATCCCATAGTTCGCAATTTGTCTTGCTTCGCCTCTCTGTAGCGATGGGCGGCTTCTCTCATCGTTTTCGATGTTTCTGGCCTCGAGCGAGTTTGTGGTGCCAAGCTCGTAAGCTCGTAATAACTATTTGACACTTTACAATGTCCATTACCTATTTCAACCTAAGACAATGATAACCTTTGAAACTTGTAGCAAATTGGGCAGAAGCATCTTGGCTCTCAGATGCCATTGTCCTGGGGACAAAAATTCTTCACTAAAACATTTAAATTGTTGGCAAACTTGAAACTTACTAGAATAACAACTTTGAAAATCAAGTACAAAAAATGTCGATTTTGTGCTAGAGGAAAAAAACAAGTTGATTTGTTTCTCTTCGTTTATGGGATGTTGAGCGGAGATTGCTGGATCAGATGCGACAGACTGGCATTTCGCTTAATCCTAATATTTAGATTCATTTGGGGAAACCGAGAAATTTTTTCTGTTCAATGAGATATTAAATCCTGTGGGTCATAGGAGAGATCTAGAGCTTACATGTTTGTTTCTGGCAAGGAAGGAGTTCATTGTTGAAAATGAGAGAGGTGAAGATGATGGTCAAAATGACAAGTGGAAAAGTTCTAGCATTTATGGGGCAAAAATCAAGTTTTTAAAGGTTAAAATTGTAACTTTCCCTAAAATTTTGGGCTGATGTGACACTTTCCCGTCCATTATAACGTTTTCCGTCCAATAATGGGAAAAATAAAGGGTTTTAATGACTTTAGGGATTAGAGTGGAATAAGTGGATGTTGGGGATCAAACTGAAACAACATTATAGGTTGGGGACCACAGATGCATTTAACTTAAAAACTTTTAGATTTGGAAAAAAAGGCAAAAAACTCAAATTTCACTAATGCCATTGGGCTAGAATTAAATTTTCCACTAAAGTTTTTTTGGTCCTAGTCTAGCATTGTTGTTTTAAAATTGTTCAAATATGCAACTAAAGATTCAAATTGGGGGAGATATGCAGCCTAGTTAAAAAACAAATGGAAAATATTAAAAGTAATAAGTTTTCAAAATTTTTTGCGATAATGCAACTTTAACAAACTTCAAAGGCCTTAGGTTATTAGTTGAGAGAAATTACCCTTCTCTTTCTTAAGGATGTCGACCAGCCACCATCGACGGTCATCTAGAGATTTTTCTGCGATCGTTCATGGCGGCCAACGATAAAAAGTTCTCAGATTTTCAAGGTTTTTACATGGTCCATTTCTTCTTTGTCTCCTCTTCAAACTTTTTAAAATTTATCTTTTCAAGTTCCTGCTAGATTTTTTGTAGATTGAGGTTTAAGTTAGAAAAACCTAAACTTTTGTTTTAATTTCTGAGATTTTAGTTTTGTTTTTGGTTATCTTTTTGGGGGTTTTGTTTTAGTTGTGCGTTGATTAGGCTTCGACTTTGACCGGTGATGGTGTGCCTCGGGCTTAATCAGCGGCTAGATTAAGGGAAAATGAAGGAGTTGCAGCTTGTAATGACTTAGGTGGGGTTGCTGCTGGCTGGACGTAGTTTATGGACTAGGCCCATAAATGGTAGTGTAAGAACGTGATTTTGGTGTCGTAGAGGGGTCACAGAACTGCTGCGTGCTGATAGTTGTTGGGTGACTGGTTGAGTATAAGAAAAAATATAGTTTCGAATTTGAGCACACTAAAAAATATTAGTAGGAAATTTCATATTTTTTTGCCTATAAGAAAAAAATATGTGAAGTCCTTAATATTTTTTTAAAGTTACATAATCACCTTAAGATTTTAAACCCTGTTATTTATATTATTTTTTATTATTGTTTAATGGCTATTTGCAAATTTGAGCCATTTTAAAATATCAATGGTATATTTGAAAAAAAAAAAAATTTACCCAAAAACATTGGTTGTAAATTTGATATTTGTTCCCAAAGAGAAAATAACATGAAGTTGGCCATCAAGTTCTACAAGAAGTTGCTAAAAAAACACACTTTTGTATTACTTTTGCATAATCTAGGACAATTTGACCATATGCATTCTGATTTTCACAAGGCATATCAACATGAAGCGGCTCCTCTAATGTGCAGCTGTCATACTTTATTTTGTAAAAGCAGGGCAGAATCTCAACTTGTAGTAGCAGCCATTCACTATATTGATGGTAGTGTATGCCATAGTGTCCACCAGGGCACTTCGTTTCTAAAGAGAGAAGCCCTGGCTTCTCTTTAGTTATAAAATTTTGTAGTCTTGTTTCAATCGGAGTTTTTTCCTCTGGCCGGATCTAGCTCAAGGTCGGTCCCCGGCCGTTCCTCTAGTGTTTGAAATTTGAATGCATCAGTCTGGGTTTGTTGCGAATTTAGGAAGCATTCTTAGGCTGGATATTGAGCAGAAAAGATTTTTTTTTTTGTCTCCGTAAAGATTTGAAGGGGGATTAGAGTGTTTCAGATTTCTGAGATTGGGAAACGGAAAACCTCAATTTTCTTGCAGGAACAGGAAATCAAAAGGTGGGTTGGCATTTAGAACGAGTTTTTATTGAACAAAGGTGATTATTCGTGGCAGTGGAGTTTCAAATCTCAGAGTGGACTGCTGGAATTTTCATTGAGAATGAACAAGGCAGATCAGTTCCTTGAATTGGTGAAGTGGAGGGCTGCTTGGAAAAGAGTTATCATCATTGCAGATGGCAGATCCGCGGATGGGTGGTGGAAGCTTAGCTCCGCAGTTGACAAATTGGCAATGTTGTTTCGGGGGAAGAAAATTTAAAGGCGTCATGCAGAGATGGCTTGGTAGCAGTAGTGAATTGTCCCATTTAACTTGCCCTGTCTGCAGATCGGTACTGAATATCTCTGTGTTGTCCAGCCAAGCCTCTACCGGGAAGAGAAGTACAGCAGAGGTGAACGGAAGGTTGTAGAAGATGACTTCAAGAAATTTGGTTCAAAAGGTCTGGGCCTTTATTGGTCCCGAACATGTAAATGGGCTAGAAGCTGGGCTCCCAATGGCTAAAGGTTCAAATTCAGTGAGGGCTTCAAGTATGTATTGCAATTCATTTTCTTTTCTGAGCCCGAACATGGCATCAGATGAGCTTGCGGATTGAGGGTTCAATTTCTTCTAATAAGCCTCGTAATCCTGTGAATACTGACCCGGTTGAAATGGATGGCGTCATTGACGTTGTATCTTCTTCTCCAGATGGTGCATGTGGTGGGGCGGCTGAGGGTTAATATGGTTTGTGTTATGAATGTTGATGAAAGCTCCAATTCTTTGACTACAGTTTCTCACATCCAGAATTTATTAGATTTAGGGTCGGGTTCTTCTTCTGCCGATTATGAGTCATTGAATGTTGGGCATGATTTAGCAATAGGATTCGTCCTATTATCTATTGAAGATGTTGCAAAAGCAGTTGTTGGAGCTCATGAACAAAAGGCTCTTTAATTGGTATTACTGTCCGGTTCGAGTTTAGACAGGGTCAATGTGAGGAATCCATTAAGTGTGTCCCTTCCAATTGAGGGTAGGAGTAATGCTATTGATTTTAATTCTCTACACGTGAATTCATCTATTTGAGCTGCTAGACTTTTGAAATTGCAAGTTACAGGGTTCACTATTGAGGAATTTGGAGATTTAGCCATTAAAATTTGTTAAGGAAATGGGCGCAAAAAGAGAATTTGAAGGGTTCAAACCAAAGGACAATTGGTCGTGCAAAGAAAATGAAAGACCATAAATTAGTGGCAAATAAGATTGGAATGCAGAACAATTACGAACATATGAATGGGCATTTCGGTAAGGAGAATATTACTTGCAAAGCGAGGTCTGCTATTTCTTCCTTGGAGAAATCATTACTGGGGAAAAGTCAGGGGAGTTGTCTAGTACTTTATTTTCCTCCTAGATAGACAGTTAAATTCCTGTTCGTTTCACATAAACGCATCGTAGTTAATGCATTAAATCATTTTAAATCGGGTCCACACCTGACCCGATTTTGTAAAAAGACATTGTTACCCCTATGCCCTACTCCTCATCTCGTTCCCTAAACCAAATAGGTTGAAGCACGGCCTCCAATAGTGGCAACCTTTGCCAGCACCTCACCAGCCCCCAACCATGGTCTCATGGCTCGTCACCTCCTCGGTTGCCCGATTCAGGCCACCGGAGACTAAGCACCAACTACATCGCCAACCTCCGTTGCTTGGGCATCTGTAGACCTAATGGCTAGATCTTACCTTTTCGGCCTTACCACCCACTCTGGCCCCCCTACTTTTCCTCCTTCCCGATTTCAACCATTCAACTCCAGCCGCCCCTGCTCCTAACCGCTTCTCGGTCAACCAGATCCATCGTCATCTAGCTAGAGCATAGGTGTTGCGAGATCTCTGACAAGGCAGCTGCCCTTTCCCGCATTCGTTACAAATCTGTCGGCACCATCATCTTCTACCACGACAAAGGCATGCCTTTCATCCGGAACACATGCAGAAGGGCTAACAGGAGGCCGGACGAAAGATATGTGGTTGAAAAGTAGCAGGGTTAGGAACGGGGATGGCCAAAGTAGAGTGGGCAATTAAGCAACAAGCAAGTGGAGGTGAAGAGGGTGGGTTTGGTGTTGACCTAGGCTAACTGTAATTAATTATACATTTAGGGGCAATTCATAAATAATTTAAAAGTGGAATATGAGCTAGACCCAAAAAATGTTAATATGCTTACATTAATACTAAACGAACTGGCTAATTTTACTGTCCAGTTTCTAAACTAGGGTTTGGTATGTGGGTTGCTAATAGAGATGGGTATGGACCTTTGCTCCGGTGGAGCTCCAATCTGATCCGCTTCAATGGATTGGGGCTTTTTAAATGATCCATTTATTTTGGGACGGGTCAGATCACAATCTATCTTGATATTTTACAAAATGGGACGGATTTTGGAGCTCCGATCGAGGTCCAATAAAGCAAGGGTTTAGCAAATAAAATTTGTCTCTTGTTCTTATCCTTCGATTGGAGCTCGAATTGTGCTCGAACGGTTCATCAGACGAGGTTTAATCTCTCAAAACCGACGAGTTATAATCATCGAACAAGGACGTGCCCAGCAGACCCAAATGGCGACAACAACCGATTATGATTATTGTCCTCCCACTGCCATCCACCAGCACGCCGCGACGGACCTCTTCCCTTAACTCTCCTCCTTCCTTCTTCTGCCCTGCCCCCTCACCAATCACTTCTCCCTCTCATTATTGAATTCAAGATTTCTTCACCATCCATTCCCGATGGCTATTCAAGCTCAATACCCATCAAACGTTCTTTTCTTCGACAGGTCTGTTTTCCGAATTTCTGCCCCCGGTTTCTGTTTTCCTTTGTGCTCATCAATTGATTATGTCGATTCAGTGGTGGTTTTTCATTTCACAGAAACGGACAGGACGGTCATGACCATTCATTGTAGCCGCAGGCCGGAGGATTTTAAGAGGTGGATATTCTAATTGTCTTGCTTGAGCCTCTTCTTGAGGTGGGTGTGCCACACATTCTTCATTTCGTTGTCCGTTCGTCCAGGTAATTTTGCCGCAATCGCAGACCATCAACCGAAGCCATCGGATTTATACAAAGTGGACCGTTCTTTCCTCTGCAGACATTTTTCGTAAGTCTCATCCTCTCTGACTGGTTCTCGTTCTCTGTTCTGGGCTTTTGCTTCTTCCTGGATTTTTTTGTTTTTGTTCTTTTGTTTCATTGGTCTATTTGGTGTTTGTTTGCTTGGTTGATATATATGTTGTGCCTTTCTGTAGAAGTTAATGAACACTGGGCCTGAACTGTGCATGCTTATTTGCTTGCAAATTATCTCATTCATCTCTTACCTGTTGAACCCATTTAATTGAGTTTCTTCAATTCAAGCCCAGCTTTTACCAGGATTCTATTTTCTTTGATGCCAGTGCTACAGTGGGGGACTTGTTTTGAGAATATAGCACATTGATGGTTTGCATTACTGCATGCAAGCAAAAGAGTTGTTCTTTTAGGCTGTTTCCAGTTCAGTTCAACTGGGATTCCATAGATTTTGTCCAATGTTTCAGGTCAAGAATATACATCTTTTTGGATTCAATTGTGCTCAATTCAGAAGCTAAATGGTGAATTGGGTGCAGAAACACTATTGTCTCTTTTGACCATCTGTATCGTTTTGCAAAACCTTCTCATTTTTCTTTCCTTTTCTTATATATATCTTACTGTAATAGTTGGGACACGTGAAATATGAAAAGTCTGGCTTGTGGTTGTTAGTGCTGTAGTTCACAATTTCTTTTCGCTGTTAAAGTTTCTTAAAGAACCTGTTTTGTTCTGATTCTTTGAAATGGTGTTTATGGCGGTAGTCTGTAAAAATGTAAGTCACTGCTCCTCTGTTTTTTGGGTAACATTTTGACTTTTAATCTTCAGGACTTGTTGTTGGTATCTGTACCCTAACTCATTGTGGCATCCAAAGATATCGGAAGAAAGATGACTAGGTTAGTAGTTTTATTGAATATGAGAAAACTGGGGACATATTGCATCCTCCTACTCTTCAAAACTAATTCAGCATTATCATATTCAATGTTAATTCCAACTGTATTACAGTTGTTGGCGTGAAGTTCAGATTGTCAAGTAATAACTATTTAAAAGTTAATGTACACTACATCCATGCGAAAAGAAAAAGTGGCAAGTTGTTTTTGTTTTTGTTTTTCCAATATGTAATGATATTAAAAATGTCCCATGGTAGGTAAGCTTAGTTAGGTAGAAGGTTCTGAGCTTGTGTCTGTCTTACAAGTTGTTTTTGTTTTTGTTTTTCCTTTTCTTTCAGCGTTTTTCATTTAGCTGCACTTGATATGAATTGTCACACCCCATATTTAAGCAAGCATTTTCAACCTAGTTTTCTAAGCTTAAAACGCCATTTGCGTTTGCTTAAGCATGGGGTGTGACATGAATAAAATGGATGAGGTACACTTTAGCATCTATAAACTTAAAAAAAGCCCCTTATCATTGTCCTGGACTATGCTCTGCAGTCTGCAGAGAATCAAGTCACAAAAGCATTACGTTTCATATTAAATCTAGCTGAATACTGCTATTACAGTAAGAAAAGGATGTTGAGCTTTCTCTTTCATATTTCACGTGTCCCAACTATTTCTGGCTTCACCTTCAATGGTTTCAACTTTCTCTTTCAGATGTTTTTCATTTTAGCACTGCTTCCTTGAGCAACTACTGCTTCTAAGTTCTGAGTCTGAGCAACTTGGTATGTTCTGGTATTTGGTATTGTTTTTATGGTTTTCTTTATGGGCCTTAGCAGGTGGCCTAGTTTCTACTATTTGATGTAGAGACTCGATAGTCTTCCTAAGGTTATTCGTTACATCTAGTATAATGCTTATTTTAATTCACGGAATTACTAGTTTTCCATCAAATCTTGATACACACTTCGCTAATTTATGGATGCATCTGACTTCACAATACTATCATGTCTTCACATTTCAGAGTGGTCGGAAGGACAGGTTACTGAGCACTTAGTTGCAACATTTGGTGATTTCAAGACTTGGGTTTTATTTTTGTGATTTCTAATCCTTGTGTTGTTTTGGTTTTAGACATTTGAGGAAGCTGTTTCAAGACTTTGACAAATATAGAAGATGAGCACCAACTGATTTCAAGACTTAGGTTTTGTTTTTGTGATTTCAAGACTTGCATTAGATGTTGTATTGGGTTGGTACAAAAATTGTTTGGTATTTGATAGATGCTTTTGGTAGTTGTGTTTGTTAAACTATATAGGTTTGTTTGGCTGAAAATTTTGTTGTTTTATGTTTTGGCTATATTTATGAAAAAAATAGGCCTGCTGTTTTTCTAAAATTTGTAATATTATTAAAAAATACATATTAAAAATTATATTTTTGTGCATTTCTTTATCTCTATAAAAAAATATTTGACATGGCTATAAATTTTTTTTTTTAATTATCTATCAAAATATCATGGATTGGATATCCATGGATCAATGGATTGGATATCCATGGATGATCCATGGATATTTACAAGTTAGATGGAGCAGATCGTGGATCGATCCATAAATCAGTGGGGCGGGTTGTGGATTGATCCATAAATAAGTGGATCAATAGTAGATCAATAGTGGATCACATGCCCATCCCTCGTTGCTAATGGGTTTTGTTGACTTTTGTTACTTGGGGTAGTTTGTTTTGTGGGTTACACTTCCTTCGACTAATTTGGGTGTTGAGTTCATAGGTTGGGTCTCTTTATTTTGGGTTCTTGGGATTTAGTCTCATTGCTTCATCATCTTTTTCTCCAAGATGATGTCTGTACATTTTCACCTTTGATAATTGCTTGTTTTTGCAGTTCAAAAAAAAGAAAAAAAACCTCAACTTTAGTTTCTAAATGTGTGACTGTATGATATTTCAACAGCAAGGACTTTAGATTACATGAAACTATGATTAAATATAATGCTAATGACCCTATTGTGTCACTAAAAGAACTTGCTTCATGCATGTTTAGTTATTTCTTGGATTTAATTTTCACTATATTATAAACTAGAATGAGTTATGAGCTTATTTTGATATATAATATAGGCCTTTATAAAATAAAGTTTGCAAATTTATCTATTAACAAAACAATTTGCTTAAAGCTCAGTTGGTTAGACTCACATTTTCAAATTTATACAGGCACATTGCAAAGGCTGTAATAAAGGCATGATGTTCCTAAGCTTTAATACCAAAGTGAAGCATTCAACTCATTATAGATTGGCCATGTGAAAAGGCTAGTACTCTTATATAGACACCATGAGGTCCATTCTTAGATAATAAGAGATAATTTTTGTTAACAAGAAGTTAAAAATATTGTGAGTTAAATTTCAAATCCATCCCATTTTTGCGGAAGTTGAATGCCACTAACAATGTGCCTTATATGCAAATGGTTGTGTGGTGCATCTGTCATCATGATGGACCATCACATGATTGGAATTCTAATTAAAACATTGTTACATGTTAAAATCTTTAAAGATGCCAAGTGGGCATATGGCAAATGGCTTTTACTAGTATTATCAATATGTTTTTAGAAATCATAATGCTTATGGTAAATAGAATATCATGTTGAAAAGTAACATGATTCTTGAAAAATTCTTCAAAAACAAAAAGAATAAGGATCTTTAACCAATTTTTTGATCAAAGTGAAAACAAAAGCTAAATGATGATGATTCTCAACAAGGCTAAGCTGGGAAGCATTTCTGATGCAGCCCAATCTATGACTTGTTTTATCTTAGACTAAAATGAAAAATGCACACAAACATATTAACAGGAATATAAAATTTGGGGGCTAAAAGCATCATAGCTTTTACCTCTTAAAAACAATGTCTATAAAAAAAAATGTTTTTAGTGAATATCATATGCCTATTTGTTATGTTCTAAAGCTTGTTTTTTAGTTTTAGAACCATTCTCTATACAAACCTCAAGCAATACTAATTAATGTTTTGACCAATTCCCTTTTAAGAATAAATGCCCTTAAAAAAAGATTCCTCAATTTTAAAAAATAACCAACTTGGAGATAATTATTCATGCATTTTCACCTGACAGACCTCATCTTTACAAGGCCATTAAACTATTAAGATTGCATTTTGGAATGGTAAGGTTGGAAGTATATTGTCCAAAACTTAGTTATTTTCTAAAGATGGGAAAATTAAGTGCAGTAAAAAGTTTAATTACAAATTAAATAATCCGACAATAAATTGATGATTCCAAACCTTTGATAAGGCATTAGCAAATGTGATCAAGTGAGATTCCTAGGTAATGTAGCAATGGGAATAGAATTAAGAAACTAAAGAGCTTTGCACAAATAATACTTATGTTGCTACCCATTTTCTACCTATAGTTGAACATTAGCCATCCCTTACCTTTGAAGTTTAAACCATGTTGATTTTAAATTAACTAGTCTTAGAAAACAAACATGAGGAAAAACATCATGAGCTGGCAACTGTTTCCTTACAATTAGAGGCATCATCTTTTCTTGCCATTAGGAGTGAAAATTTTTAACTATAAATTGCCTCTAGAAATTCAATATTGTTAGCTTGTAATTATAATTACGAGAACTCATGATGGATAGAAGAACAAAGTGCAAACCTTGGAAAGCTGTAAAGTAAAAGAAAAGAAAGTGCATCTTTTCCAAGACATGAAACATCCTTGCACCAGGTCTGCACTTTTGCTGATACATGTATTGAGTTAAATGCCGAGTACATGTTCCACGTTCATAGTTGCTGATTTGTCATGCAGATCCTATTATTGAAATTGTGACTACAACTACGGCTTTGGCTGAAATGGTACTTTTAGCATCGATTGCTGCAACATATTCACTTGTATAAGAACAATGTGACGAGACTGCCTTGGGCTGAAGATATTGATGTTGCAGTTGTGTAAGTTACTACTGTTGTAAAACCAATGCTTAATTAGAATTTTTTTGCTCCAATTTCACTAGCCCTGAACCTCTCGTAACTTGGTTATGTTATGGCTCTAGTTTCACAGGCCTGTAATTTTGCACGGACTGCAAATGTTGCTGTGGACCATTTTGTTCATTTGAAGTTTGAGCTCCATCTTAACAGGAACTATATTGGCTATGACTTTCTGAAAGGATTGAAGTTACATCTAATATTCTTGCAATTGGCTCTGTGAAAATATATGATTTATGCACCAAATGCTGCTTTTGTCAAGTCCTTTTTTTATCAACCTACTAAACTTGAGACTAACTATGATGTAACAATATACCATTCAAAAAAGACCTTGAAATTAGTTGATCTATAACTGGGGTCAATGGTCTAGAAATTGCATTGTTTGGTATTTAGAATAGTGAAAGAAGTTCATTAAAGCCAATTCCATTTGAAGCAATAGAAAGGGATGTGACTGAATAATACTATCAAGACTTCCTGCCTGAAAGCCACTTATATTGGACAAGTTAGAGGATGCACTACCATCACTAAAAGTTTGATTGAGCAAAGAAAAAATGTTAGTAGTACTGCCAAGCAGATTTGTGTTATACTAGGACATAGGTGAGACTATAAAAGAATGTGCCTATTGTTGAGGAATTGTACGTTCTTAAGATCCTAGAATAGCAGAATTCAATCTTGTAAATGCTTGTTTTACATATTGAGCCTAGCCAATTGTATTCCTTGAACCAGATGGCACCATCTGCCCAAGTACCAAATATAAGATTGACTAATTGACTAAAGTAAAATAAATTTTACAGACCATGTCAGATAACAAGGTGAGTCCATCACCTTAGTCAAAATCATACAAGACACATATCTGTCATTGAATAACTAGACTGATGCTTTCAACATCTCCAATACTAAATGAAAAGTAAGAAGTTCATTCTTGTTTGAAAAGTAGAACAGGTGGTTGGAAAAAAATGAAAACAATATAATATAATAGATAGAGGAAACATAGAACAATCAACTCGACACAATATTGAAGTCACCAATGTCACTAACAAAGGACCATTATGTAGATCCCTTTCAAATATCTTAGAAACAAATTAAGCACTGATTTAAAGATTTAATGAAGATTGTTAATGAAAACAGTGGAAAAAAAACTCTCAGAGTCCTAACTAGAGTATAAGATAACAAGGTTTGGAACCATTTGATAAAACCTGGTACCAAACTAAAAAAAGGAACAAAAAATATACTATCTAACATCAACAAGAGCTAAATTCAAATTAAATATTAAGAAAGCTAGAATCCAACTATTCAACAAACAACATCACCTAAATAATTTGACAAATGAAGGTACCAAAATCAATAAAGCTGAAATGAAGCACCAACAGAAGCCAATTCAACAAACTGAGGTTCCAAACAAGGAAATTAAGAAATGACAAAGAGAAAAATAAAAAAGGAAAAGACAAAACACCCAAAAAAAGCCTCATTTGAGTTAAAACTTAAAAACCTAGAATTCAGCTATTGACTTATCCACATAACTAAAACAATGCAGAGATAGAGGGGAATGGATACTTACAAGGTTGTAGAACTTAGAATGTAGAAGCAGGAGGAGCAAAAGAAAGAAAAGGCTATAGCAAAAGCTGACTAAGAATATATATTTGTCTTAAACAGGCATGGGGTTATGTAATGATTGATATAATCTTTAAAAAGACTAAGCTAGATGCCAGTATATGCATTCGAACATATTTTTATCATGAAAGTGCCAAAAAACTCAATATAGTTATAGGTTTAAACTGATTTGGTCACTATAGTTTTGAGTGATTCTAATTGCATCACTAAAATTATAGTTTAGGCCTAAATTAGCTACTAATGTTACAGTTTGGTATCAAATATGCTACAAGTCGTTAAAAACCTAACTGTAAGTAACATAAGTTGTTGGTTTTGAAATCTTAAGATGCTCATGTAACTTCTAGCAAACTTCAAAAACTATGTATAATTTACTATTTTTACTTTTTTGTATGCAAACCCTTATATTTTTTACCGGGTCCGCCACTAGTCCCTCAAGAAATGATATTCAAATTAGACACCATGTTCCAATACTACAGATAACCCGAACCATGATTAAATAAAGCTCATTCATTCAATATCGATATGTTTCTAATCATTTACTGCCTGATATGATAGTTTTTTTGTTTGCAAATAGTGATATCTAATGCTATCTCATCTGGCGTTGCCTTTATCACTAGTGGTAGATCTGGTGATGACTGATACAGTGGCGGACATACAAAATAAGTGAAAATGGTAAATTCCACAATGTTTTTAAACTTTGTTAAAAGTTGTTTTAGTACCCTAATATTTCAAAAGCAACAACTTTCCGCAATTACCGTCTGGTTTTTTAATGGCTGGTGGATATTCAATATCAAACTATGATATTAGTGTACAATTTGTGGCCCAAACTTTGACTTTATTAATGTAATTAGACCCACTCAAAACTACAGTGACTAAAACAGTCCAAACCCATAACTATGATGATTTCTTTTTTGTACTATTCCCATTTTTGTCTTAACCCATTTGTAGGGATGACAAAATTCAATTGACTTGATAACTTGGCTTGACCCACCCAAACCCACGCTTGACTTGATCCGGTTTGATTAGAAAGGTCAAAGACCTAAAACTAACTATACCCAACATGACCCGAACCAGAACAAAATTGACCCAAACCCGAATTACACGAACCCAAAATTAGTCTAAACCTAAATTGACTTAAACTTGAAATGACGCAGCCCAAGACTAACATAACCCAAACTTAAGATGACCTGATAACTAAACTTGACCAAACCTGATTTTAACCTAGATCAACATAAGCTATATGGTCGGCAGAGATTAAAAGATATGATTTTTATAAACTTGTAAACCAATTCATTAAATTTAATTTCAAACCGATTAATTTGAAATGTTTTGAATTATGATATTTTATTAAAGTAATTATAAACTTGAAATATTTGAAATGTTTTGAGTTAGGATATTTTATTAAAGTAATTATATATTAGTATATCTTTACAATGTCTACATTATTTTTATGTCTAGTTAAACCCTAAACCCTAAATCATAAACCCTAACCCTAACCTTTACGATAAACCTAAACTCCAAACCCTAATCCCTAAAACCTTAAACTAAACCATAAACCATAAATCCTACCCGTAAACCTTATACCTAAAATCTAAACCTTAAAGCCTAAGTCTAAACTCTAAACCATAAACCTTAACCTTAACCTTTATCATAAACCCTAAATCTGAATTCTAAAACTAAACCCAAAACCCTAATCCTAAACCTTCAAACCATAAAGACTAATACTAACATAAACCATAAACCCCGCAATACTGACCATAAACTCTATATAATTTTACACTCTCAATGGCAAATTTAAACTTTAACCCTAATTCCAACCCTATACCTAACACTAGTCTTTACCATAAACCCTAAATCTAAACTCTAAACCATAAACATGAACCTAAAATCCTAAATCCCTAATCTTAATCATAAACTCTCAATCTTAACTCTAAACCCCCAAATCCTAACTTGAGAACCCTAAACTCTAAGCTTTAACTTTCAATCTCAGCCCTTACCTTAAATCTTATCTTTCCTCTTTCGTTACCTTCCATATTTAACAAATGTCATATTTGGGGCTTCCATAATAATTACAACATGGATCCCTGAACTTTTTTTTTTTTACATTTTCATCCAAAATTTTTAAAAATTTGCAATTTGGTCACTAATAGTGAACTAAAGCTGCATTTCATAGAAAAAGCTGGAAATCGTAGCAAATTTATCGTAACATAATTAATTTTTTTTTTGTGAATTTTTAATTCAAATACTAAAAAAAGTAAAATCAACCTAAATTAAATTGCACCAAAAATTCAATTCTTTACTTTAAGTTTTAATAGAAATCGAAAAAAATTAATCAATTCAGTCATTTTAGTATATGAATTAGTAACCTGAGTAAACCAAACTACAACTCGAATTTGGCTTGAAACTTGAATAACCCATCCTGAAATTAGCTACGATTGAAATTGATCTAACATGTATTAAACCTAAACCCAAGTAAACCCGAGCCAACCCAACCTAAACCCTAATACGAACACAAATTACTAGACTTGGTCCTAAATTCATGTTAATCAAATTCAACCTAAACCTAAATAACCTAACCCAAACCTAATCTGACCTACCTAATTGTTATTCCTATCTTTTTGTAGTCCAATGGGAGATGAAGTAAGAGTGATAGGAGTAATTATACTATGCGTGCAGGTGCAACATATACACCTATAAATTAGGTAAAGAAGGGCAAATTCGTCACTAATGTTTATGGAGAGAGAAATTTTACCATTAAACTTTTTTTGTGGGCAAATTTGACATAAATTTTAAAGTGATTAATGAAAATGTTCTTCTTAATGCTTAGCTACCTAAACATTTCACTATACTCAATGAGTAAAAACCTTGTGTTTGGTTACATACCCTCATTGCTAAACTTTCTTATTTTTACATTCCTTATTGTCATTGAATAATTCATCCATCGCAATACACATTGATCCTTTATTCTAGAATTATAGCACATTTGGATTTAGTACCACTTGTATGAATTAAGCTTATTCAATTAAGGTTTGTTCTAAGGAGTGTTGTAATGTAGTGCAAGTGTAAAAAAAAAGTGGAATGTGGCGAAGGGTACAGGGGGTTGTTGGAGTGAAGAAAATGATGAAAAATAATAGATTTAGAAACTTTAGGTTCAAGGTATTAGGTAAGGAAAACTCATAATTAAAAGTTGCATTTTTCTCAATTTTTCATGTTTACCTAAGCAATTTTAATAGTCAGTGGTAGATTTACTCTCAACACAAAATGTTGATGGCAATTCACACCTTTCAAAAACATCAATGGCAAATTTACTGGTGAAAGAAGTTCAATGGAAAAATTACTTTCGCTTATAAATTATAGTGGCAAATTTGCTCATTTTGCCCTATAAATTATCATAATGTTACTAAGCCACAACTGATTTGCTCAATTTGCTGATTTTTTTTTATCATATTGTTCTTGCTTTCTTAATAACTTTAGTTGTTCCTTTGATGCATATTTTTTGTTCCTTGATAGTTTACCTATTCGTGCTACTGTTTAATGTGTTCTTGTCATAACTATAATAGTTGTTCATTGTTAGATATTTCTTATTCTTCTTGTTGAATATAATTGCTCTTTTATCATATCTTGCTAGCTTCTTTTACAAATTTATCCATTCCTTTTGATATTTAACAATCATTAGCTATAATTGTAGTAGTTGTTCTTTTTTAGATGTTTCATGTTCTCTTGTTAGATATAGTTATTCTTTTATCTCATCTTATTGTTTCCTGACAATATATTTGTTTCTTTTAATAGTTAATAACTGCTTGTTATGCATGTAATAGTTATTCCTTGTTAAATACATGTTTCCATGTTAAATATATATAGTTGTTCTTTTGTCTTACCTTGTTCCATATTAAATCTACATTTTCCTCTTGATGTTTAATAACGGGTTATTATGCTTGTAGTAGTTGTTTCTTGTTTGATTGATTTTGTTCTTTAGTTAAATTTACTTGTCCCTTTATCTCATATTACTACTTTTTGTAAATCTACATGTTCTTTTGCTTTTTTACTATTCCATGATTTTTATCTTCTTGTTCCAATTGAGAGGAAAAAGTGTTTCAAACCCTATCCCATAGTCTTTTACAGAAAGGTCCTACAACTACTCGGCAAATAGCACCAAATTGTCAAAAATTCACCATTTATTATGTAGGCCTAAATACCCCTTCAGCCCCTGAACTCTGCTAACTAGGGCATTTCCCCCCCCTAAAGTTCAACTCTATCCAACTCAGCCCCTGAACTTGTTTAAGTGGGTCAGTCAACGACTTTGATTAACCTGTGTCCATTATGTGATAGGGTTTTTGACAAATTCCATT
This sequence comes from Aquilaria agallochum, assembly GCA_000696445.1. Lineage (NCBI taxonomy): Eukaryota > Viridiplantae > Streptophyta > Magnoliopsida > Malvales > Thymelaeaceae > Aquilaria > Aquilaria agallochum. The sequence goes on from KK902570.1 coordinate 26,055, forward strand.
CACCTCTGTTTGCCTAGCCACTAGAAACAACAAAACCCGCAATTCATTAACACACCTAAATCTTAAGGGCGTTAATTACAACTTTTGATGAATTATAAGAAGTAAATGTGTAGCATTTTATACAATAAAACAAAGGAAAGAAATATTATAGAAACTATCCCAAACTTCCTGATTATTCGCTAATTTACCTTGACTTTAGAAATGTGATAGAAATGATATCATCTTCCTTAGGACAATGGGTTTAGCAACAGACGAGTTTGTCTCACCAGATTTCAAGTTAATTTCCTCCGACCTTGGCTTCATCTTATTCTCTTCCTCTGGCTTTGGATTCACCTTCAAGGCATCGACACCACTATCTCATCCTCATCCACTTCGTTGTCCAATCTAAGGCTCAAGTCCAACACTGCTTCAACGATTTTGGTGATCGAAGCGAAAGCGGCAAGATCATGAGTTCAAGAATTGAGTTGCCTAGGATGCTAAATTTAGACCAAAAAATGAAAACATGAACAGAACATTGATGGGGAACTGAAGATAAGGCAATGACATCATCATTTGCGAAGTAGTTCCTGAACTAAAGATAAAGAACAACGAAATGGTTGAGTTCATGAACTGATTCATGGCAGGATCATTTTCGCAACAGCCATTAATTCAAGAGTGAGAGCGAGACAGAGATAGGAAATTAGGCAAAGGGTGTCTAATTGAAAGGGGTCACATGATGTGCATAGTTAGTCAAAGGGTTAACTAACCCATCTGCGCAAGTTTAGGGATTGAGTTGGTTCAAGTTGAAGTTTAGGAGAATAAGTATCCTGGTCAACCGAGTTTAGGGGTTGAAGCAACATTTTAGCCTATTAATATATGAAATCGTGATCTTCAGTTAGGGTGTAGTGCTTACACGGGGTATGGACTATCCTTTGCCTATACTCATTATCAAAGGGGTCCCACTATGCTTATGAATTGTGTTGCCGCTGCCACAATATTTTTTTTGTCTTTCGGATGTTTTGCTTGTGTTTTGTTTCGAAATTGCTTTTTGTGGGCTGTTTTTAGGCCTGAAATTCCTTTCTTTAGCTATTTTTCTCAGCTGAAAAAATAAATTGCAAAATTGGTCATTTATTTGTACGTGTTGATGTCTTTTGGTCCTCAAACCTTGAAACCAAGCATTTCTACCACTTTCTCCTAAACTTTTGATTTTTGTGTTTTAGGCCCACAACTTTCAAGAGTGGCATTTAAGGCCCCAATTTCCCCTGAAATATCAAATTCACTGTATTAGTCTTATGCCGTATATTTTTTATTTACCAAATTTATTATAAACATATTTCAATTATTTAAATTTTTAGTTCTTTTGCATTGATCATAACTTATTTTTGAATTCATAATCTTTTTTAAGTTTGTTTTCTTCTATAAATATAATTGACATAAAAAAAAATTGTACGTATTGTAACAAAGTGATTGGTTGTGTATTTAATTTTTTTCATAAAATGAAATGATTCTTGAGCCTGAGTCCTAATATGCGGCGTGTTAGCTATTAGTTGGGTGACCAAGAAAATGCAGCTCTTCCCCCTCATCTTCTTTCAGACGTGGAGGGTGAAATCCTTGTGTTGCATTTAGAATTAAAGCTACAGGATCTGAAGCCGTTTTGATGTTGGAAATAATTTGTCTGTTAATCCGAGGATTTCATGTTCTTCATCAAATTTTGATTAAAACTTTATGAAACATTCTACTTGTCCCAAATTCGTTACAACATTCACTATTCAGTAATTAATTTATAAATTTTTATTTTTAAAATTTTAATATGTAAATGAAAAAGTTTTATATAAAAATGATAAATAAAGACATATAGTTTCTAAATATATATTTTTTAAATTTTTTTCTAACAACAATAATATAAGTAAATTTTAGCCAAACTATTAAAAAAAAAGTCATAAGTTTCAAAAAGTATGGGATGAAAGAAGTAATTATCTTAATTATAATAAGAACAATTTACTTACTTTATACATCGCACCAGAACCGTTATCCTCCGACGACTCACCGGACATGTCACTGTTCTTCCCGACCGACGACGGGCTACAAGAATCCACCTCTATCTCCACCAGAGACTGCCCATCGCTGGTCATGCCTCTCTCATCCGGCGAACCAAAGACGGAGATGGTGTTCCCTAACACCAGCGTCTCGACCAACTCGCCTCTGTTCCATCGTCACCAACAAAAGAGATAACAAAGAATGAGCCTCCCCTTCGACCTCCAGGTACGTAATTGCACGTTATGAAACTATGTGGGCAAAAAGTTATACTTTCAATAAATCAGTCTACAGAAAAAGTATATGTACAATTTATTTACCCATCTGAAATTACTTTCTGAGCTTGAAAAAAATAACAAAAAGTTGGCGATGGGCTGTAAAATCTCAGTTTGGACATTTATTCAAATCAGAACAGTGACCTACCAAAAAATTAATCAGATAAACTAATATCATTCCTAGGTGGATCACCGTCTGATCTGAATCAAATCTCCATGTTAATATTGCTCCTGACCAGCATAAGATGACAAAGAAGATAGCAGTACTGGTGGTCTAGTGATAAGTAACCCTAATTTGTGATGGAGAAAGGTTGGAGCTTTACTATTGTATATATAGGCTCATTTGTGGCCTGTTAATGTTGAATCTGGCCAATAGTTTTGTAAAACCTCAAACTAATTGCCTTGTAAAGAATTTTGTTTGTATGTCTTTTAAGTATGCTCGTGATTAGAGGCTCTTTAAAAGTCTTCAAAACGCAATCTGTTTGGTTGGGTTTTTTATTTGCCGCAGAGTCAAACAGAATTCAAGATATATACCCATACCTCTTTCCTCTCTCAACATTTACTTATAAAAAATCGATTCTGAATATCAAAATAAAATAAAATAAAATGAATTACATCAATTTACATTCATGTCCTCGTAAGTTGTCAGATTTACAATGTATTGCCATTTTGATGAAAAGGGGGATGTGCAGTTATTGGAAAACACAAAGTAGGATATGTCGAGTGCCGCTTGCGTCATTATCATATATCAACGTTATTTCACTGATGATTTAATTCTTAAATTGAAATCAATACAATACCTCTCATTGCTCAGGTGATTGTAATTAACTAGCTCTATGCCGGCCCGTCGCATAAATGGAAGCGTTTTAAATATAATTTTAATATAACTTTTTAGTTGTAATTTAGAAAATATGAACAATAGTATTAAGGAAAATATTTACATTATTATTTTTTGGCGTTAAGCTTTGTATTTGTGGAAATCTTAAGAGAAATCTTTACAGTTTTTTTGACATTGAACTTCGCATTTGTGTTACGTTGAAATATTTTAAAATTTTTTACCATCAGATTTTATATGAAGATATATCTTAATTTTTTCAAAATTAAGATAAATTTTGATTTTATTATCACGTCTTGTAAAAATTCATACATCCATTTTTCCAAGTTAAAATCATTATTAGTCCATTTGTAGTTCAAATCATTTTCCAAATTTTTTTCTTCCATCTTGTTTGGGAGCTAGGATTGGTTTACACCAATATATGTTATATATTACAATATTTTATAAATCCAAATAATTTTTTATCTATTAAAATATAACCAATCTGACCATCAGATTGAATATTTTGATCATGAATATCATGCAAAAAAAAAAATTTAATTCATTAAATTTGTAAGTTCTTTGTACTTTATCCAATAAAATTTAAACCATTAAAATTTATCAATAAAAATATTTTTGTTAGAAAAAGATGTTAGAAATTTTTAATAAATAAACAAAATTAACAGATACAATTTACTGAAATAAAGAAATAATTTTTACTTCTAACAGTTGTTTAATATAATTTTGATCCCATATAAAGCTATCAAGAAGAAAAGTGTAAATGATGTAAGCATGCCAGCTGTCGTATTTATTGTTGATTACTTATAACCGGCAACCAATTTTAAATTATTGTTTATCGCCTACAAAATTTAAACTATTAAAAACTATTAAAATCTACATTTTATTTTTTGAAGTTAGGGTTCCACTTGGTTTCTAGAAAGAGAGAGAGTCTCCTCTTTCTCTCTGGAGACTAGGGTTTCAGCTTCTGCTGTACATGAACCTTGGGAGTGAGATATGGGGCGTACTCGGCGAGGCTCATGTGGGTGTGATTCCGATGAGTGAGATGGGATCTGATGGCTCTGATGTTAAGTCTGAAAGGTTTAATTTAGGGGCTGGGCTTGTTCAAATTGCATCTCAAAATCAGACGACTAAATCTTGGGCATAAGTGGTGGAAGATGAGGCTAGGCAGGGTCCGGAATATTTGAAAATTCAGCAGCCAGCAAACTTTAAACTATAGTATTATGAGGCGGGTGCTAGTAGTGATGTCATTGAGTTGAGTGATGAAGAGATTGAGGAGGACTGTGGTGAGGGCATCTGACGCTGGTGGGAACGGTGATTGGTACGGAGGTGTCGCTTGATAATATGTGGAAGTATGCACGATCTTAATGGAAAACTATGCTGACTCCGGTGGTAATGAAGATTTAATCTGGTTTGTTTCTATTTCGATTCCATTCTCATGATGATACGATGAAGATTTTAGAAGGCCAGATGAATTCTATCTTTGGGAAACCTTTGTTATTGCAAATGTGGGAAGTTGATATGAAGTTGGATAGACATTTGTTTGATGTTTTGCCTGTGTGGGTTTGATTATCAGACCTGAAACTGCAGCATTGCAATCCTAATATCATAAGTAGGATTGTGAGTAAGATTAATTGGTAAACCTTTACTAGCAGATTCGGCAACTATACAACATGCTCATCTTTCGTTTGCCATGGTTCTGGTTGATGTTACACAGACAAATGTGATGGTGGGTAAGGTGCTGCGTAAGGAAAACTTAGAATTAAAAATTACATTTTTCTCATTTTTCATGTCTGCCTAAGCAATTTTAATAATTAGTGATAAATTTACTCCCAACACAAAATAATTGATCACAAATTTATCACTTTCAAAAACATTAATGGCAAATTTTCTCTTTAAAGTTCTAGGACAAAATTACTCTCGCTTATAAGCTATAGTGGCAAATTTACCCATTTTACCCTATAAATTATCATAATGTTATCACTGTACCACAACTAATTGCTATGCTGAATCCATTTTTTTGTCATGTTGTTCCTGTTTTCTTACTAACTTTAGTTGGTCTTTTGACACATATTTTTTGTTCCTTAACAATCTTCCTGTTCCTTATGATGTTTAATGTATACTTTTTATAACTATAGTAGTTGTTCCTTGATAAACGATTTCCCTTCTTTAGCTGAATATAATTGTTCTTTTATCGCATCTTGCTAGCTTCCCTGATAAAGCTATCTATTCCTTTTGATATTTAATCACCACTTGCTATAACTATAATAGTTTGTTCTTTATCATATGCTTCATGTTCTCTTGTCAAATGTAGTTGTTCTTTTATCTCATCTTATTATTCGTTAATAAATATATTTTTCTTTTTAATGTTTAATAATTGTTTGTTTTGCCTATAATAGTTATTTCTTGTTAGAAACATATTCTTGTTAAATATAGTTGTTCATTTATCTTATCTTATTTCATATTAAATCTGCATATTTCTTTTGATATTTAATATCTGATTGTCATGTTTGTAGTACTTGTTTCTTGTCTAATTGATTTTGTTCTTTTAATTAATTTACTTGTTCTTTTATCTTATATTACTACTCTCTATTAAATTTACATGTTCCTTTGCTTTCTTAGTGTTCCATGATTTTTATCTTCTTGTTTCAATTGAGAGGGAAGAGTGTTTTAAACCTTGTTCCATAGCCTTTTACACAAGGTCCCAAAACTACTTTACCAATATCACTGCACTATCGGAATTCACCATTTATTAGATATGAAGCCACGATTTTTAGCTGGGGTCTAGCGGCTACATCGGGCATAGCCTATCCCCAGCCACACTCATTACCTAAGGAGTGGCAAATTGTCTTGCCCCGCAGCTACAACATTTTTTCTGCCTTTCGGCTGTTTCGGTTTTGTTTTTGTTCGAAATTGCTTTTCTTTTAACTTTTTTTTTTGTTTTTTGTGTTTGGCCTTCTTTGGGCCTGGAATTGCCTTTTAACTATTTTTCTGGGCCGAAAAAATGTAAATAAAAAATTGATCATTTATTTGTATGTGTTGATGTCTTTTGGTCCTCAACCTTTGAAAGTAGACATTTTCACCACTTTTTTTTTTTCTAAAATTTTGGTTTTTATGTTTTAGATCCACAATTTTCATGAGTGACATTTAAGGCTCTGATTTCTCCTAAAATCCAGAATCCATTACATTAGTCTTATGTCATATATTTTCTATTTACTAAATTTGTTACCAACACATTTCAATCATTTAAAATTTTTAGCTCTTTTACATTGATCATAACTTATGTTTGAATTCATAACTTTTTTTAATTTGTTTTCTTCTATAAATATAATTCTAATGAAAAAATTGTATCTTCATCATAGTATTGTAACAAAGCAAGGGTCGCAATCTAGTCCTTTCTATATTCCTTGATTGGTTGTGTATTAATTTTTTTTTTCATAAAATGAATTGATTCTAGAATATGTGGTGTGTTAGCTATTAGTTGGTCGAGCAAGAAAATGCAACTCTTCCTCCCCATCTTCTTTCAGACGTGGAGGGTAAAATCTTTGTGTTGCATTTAGGATTAAAGCTGCAGGATCGGAAGCCGTTTTGTTGACGGGAGTAATTTTTATGTTAACCAGATCATGTTTCTTCAGAAGTTCAATCAAAAGATTTCTTGTTCTACATCAAAATTTGAATAGAACTTTATGAAATAATTATCTTAATTACTATAAGAACAATTAACTTACTTCGACATCGCACAACATGCTTTAATGTAGTAATGGGTGCATGTCGTTGAAACTTGTGATAGAAAATTGATTCCCATTTGTAGGCATGAAATGGAAATGAAACTTATTGTTGAAAAACAAGTCAAGCTATTTTATATGATTGGTTCCTTTGAATTTTAGAGGTGTAAATTGGCTAGGGCAGAGGGCTCTACCCCTTAAATTATGGATACTACCCGAGCTCGAATTACTCAAGTTTGAGTTTTGTGGCTCAAGCACGATTTGAGGATGGCTTAAGTTCGGCCTAAAAGCTTGCTAAGCTCGAGTGAAGAGTTTTTTTCACAAAACTTATTATGTTTAGTTTAGTAATTTAAACTATTAACTCTTTGATTAATTATATAATTAAAATATTATATATGTTATTATTGAAGACCCGTTAGACCCTTTAAGAAAAAGAGTTAGATACTTACAACCTCAAGCTCGCCCCTTTAAGTTATCAGGCTCATTTTGAGTCTCAAGCTTGAACTTAAAAAGCCTCGCATAACATCATTATGACAGTACAGTTCAGACGTTTCAATAACAGTGAGATTATCTGTATTTCAAATACCTACATTATTGGATGGTTTTGACGGTCAGGATAATAGTCCATGCCCCTTTCTTCTCAGAATAGACAGAGCAACAAAACTTTGCCTATATGATTAATCATGTTACAGGAACAAATTAATCTATCCAGGCGACATACTCGAATCCAACTTCAAAACCCAATCAAAAGCTAAAAATTACTACACAGAACCCGATTCTAGCCTCATCGGCAAAACCTTCTCCATAGTATCGAAGCTATTCAAAAGCCCTTAAACGAGCTCCTTACTTCAGTCTCCCTGGAACTCTTATCCTCCGACGACTCACTGGACACGTTAATGTTCCTCCCGATCGATGACGAGCGACAGGGGGAGCCCGAATCCACCTCTATCTCACCCGGCGAACCAAAGACGTAGACGGTGTTTAGCCATTGTCATCACCAACAAAAAAGATACTAAAGAATGACCTTCCCCTTCGGCCTCCAGGTATGCAATTGCACGTTACAAAACCATGTGGACAAAAATGTTATACTTTCCATAAATCAGTTAACTGCGGAAGTATATGTGTAATTTATTTACCCATTTGAAAAAAAATTTCTGAAAAGGGGAAGAACAAAAGAATAACTAAAAGGTGATAATTAGTAAAAAATTTTATTGCCATCTACAATAAATATTTTCCTTAATGATCAGTTTGTTTTACATTAATCTTAATATATATACTATAACTCTATCCAACGGCAAAAAATAACAAAAAGTTGGCGATGGAGGGGCTGTAAAATCTCAGCGTGGAGGACATTTATTCAAATCAGAACAGTGAACTGCCAAAAAATTAATCAGATAAACTAATATCATTCTTAGGTAGATCACTGTCTGATCTGAATCAAATCTCCATGTTAATATTTGCTCCTGACCAGCAAAATATGAGGAAGAAGATAACACTGGTCTCGTGATAAGTAACCCTAATTTGGGATGGAGAAAGATTGGAGCTTTGTTATTGTATTTGTATAAATAGGCTTATTTGTGGCCTGTTAATGTTGAATCTCGCCAATAGTTCTATGTAGAACCTCAAACTAGTTCACTACTAGAAAAATGAAATTTAGCGACCGTTAAAAACAATTGCTAATTAGTGACGATAAATGATCAGTAAAAGTCCGATGAAAGTCTAGCGACGATTGTTTGTCGGCTGTCACTAATTTAGCAATGGTTATCAGTCGCTAAATTTAGTGACGGTTTGTCCTCACTAAATTAACAAAGGTAAGCTGTCACTAAATTTATCAACTAGTGACGGCTTATGCTCACTAATTTAGTGACGATTAGCCATCGCTAAATTTAGTGATGACTTGCCCTCGCTAAAATCCAAAAAATTAGTAACGGTTATCCTTCGCTAAGTCTCTTTCAAATTTTGTGACACGTAACCCTCGCTAAAAGCCAATGAAGTATCTACAGTAAGTCATCACTAAAATACGCCTCAATTAAAAACGACTTACTCACGCTAGCTGTATAGGAGTTCTCGTGTGTTAGTCATTTTGTTATGCTAACTTGTCATCTATTTTAACATAAATAACTTTTTTAAACATATATAATGTAATAGAGATATATATCTTAAAGTCTAATAAAAGTTTTGCGATGGCGAGCTATCACTAACTTTTAACCAGAGTTAGTAATGGCTTGCCTTCACTAACATAGCAAAGGCTAATCGTTACTAAATTATGGCAAGAATTAGTGAAGGCTTGCTCTAGCTGACTTACTGACGACTAGTCATCGCTAAATTTATTGACAACTTGCCTTTATTAATTTAATGATGGTTAGCAATCGCTAACTTAGTGACGGCTCGTAATGGCTTGCTCTTACTAATTTAGTGTCTATTACAAAATATAGATTATAATTTATGATAAATTTTGTTTATGATTAAAAAATTCTTTCATCTTATTTATTATTTTTCTTAAAAAAATACTTAAGCTATCAATTACTTATGTGTTGTTAAGCTTTTCACATTTTATTTTAGTTTTTATTAAGTCTAGCTAACTAAATTAATTATGTTAGTTTACATTTTAGTTTATTTTTAGTTTTTATTAAATCTAGCTACATCAGGTACTCCTAATTATTTCTGACTTGTTTAATTGACTAAGTAAAATAATTGAAAAATTATTTCTTTAAACATGTTTAGTGACAAATGAATAGTTTTGTTTATCCATTATTTTGTATTATAGAATTTCATTATAGCTTTGACTTATTATTAAAATAAATAATTATATTTAAAATGATTCAGGCTGACATACAATGAGGGTTAGCAGTTGCTATTTTTGAGTTTAATAACGGCTAACCGTTGCTAAATTTAGCAATTGTTTACTCTCGCTAATTTAGCGATGATGAGTCGCTAACTTTACCAATGGTTTACCTTTGCAACTAGCAACAGTTAACCTTTGCTAAATTCACTAATTTCAATAATTTTTAAATACCCTGAAGTTTACCCTTCCAACCCCCTGGTCTTTCGATAAAACTGGCAATTTACCACTTTTTGTGCATTAGGCCATCTTAGGGGAAATCCAATCCTGCTCCATCTGCAATTGGCCGTCGCCATGGGAGAAGCCAACCGATGCCTTGCCTCCATTGCTC
>KK902570.1:37116-49994 GCA_000696445.1 Aquilaria agallochum
GGCTTCCTAGATCCGACGAACCCACTGCCGAACCATCGAGCCCAGCCCCTCCGTCGAGCCAGGCCCGATCTTCGTCGACGATGGCGTCCCAGATCCGTCGCACCCGGCAAGAGCTAGATCGGTGAGGGAGATAAACGGGAGAGAGTTAGGAGCGAGGGTGATCCAGGAGCAAGGGCGAACGAGAAAAGAGCCAATGGTGGCCGTCCGCTCGAAGAGAAACAGTGAATCGCCTCGCCGTCCCCCAACGAGTTGGGGAAGAATGAGAAAGGGAAGAGAGAGAAGACCAGCAGGAGCAAAAGGAGAAAGGGTAGAGAGAACGGAGCAGCGGGAGAAGAAAAGGAATCAAAATTGGCCGTCGGCGTGAGGTCAGCGAGAGTGACGGGGGCGAGATAGAGTGCTATCGTTGTTTTTCCTAACATTGGGAGTAAATTGTCTGTGATTGAAGAATAGCAGGAAAACGTGTTAGTTTACCTTTTATTTATTTTAGTAAAGGCAAGCCATCGCTAATTAACGACAGCTTGCCTTTGTTAAATTAGTGTCCGCCAAACGTCTCTAATATGACAAACTTAGTGACTGTTAACATTCACTAAACGTAGTGACGACTTGCCTTGACAAAAATATTAGTGGCGATTAACTGTTGCTAACTCACCAGTATCATGCAGGTGCCGGAAAATTAGTGACTGTTATGTTTGTGAAGGCTGGCCGTCGGTAAATAACGATGGCAGCCGTCGCTAAATTATTAGCGGCGAGTAAATTAGCCATACCAGGTTTAACAACGACTGACCGTCACTACATTAGGTTTAGCAACAGTTAGCTGTCGCTAATATCTGTCACTAAATCTTTTTTTTTTTTAAGTAGTGGTTGCCTTGTACGGAGCTCTTTTGTTTGTAAGCTCTTTAAGTATTCTCATGATTACAGGCTCTTTGTTTGTATATTATGCCAGACCGCTAAAAAGTGAAATGGTAAAAGTAATTAATTTTCATATTTAACAAGAAGGTGCAGGAATTGTGAGATCAGAAACATTAATTTATGTGTCCAAACCCTAATCCATTTTGCTTGAGTCTTTGATCTGTCACGGAGGGAACAGACATTGAGACACCTGGTGCTTCTTTCCTCCAACAACCATTTAATTGCAAAAAATAGATTTGGAATATTAAAAAAAATTACATCAATTTAGATTGATGTTCTTGTAAGTTGTAAAATTTACAAGCATTGCCATTTTGATAAAAACGGGAATGTGCAATTGGAAAACAACAGGTAGGATATGCCGAATGCCACCTCGCATCATTATCATATCAATATGACTTCACTGATGATTTAACTTTTAAACTGAAATCAATAAGATGTCTCATTGCCCATATGACAGTAACTAAGCTCGACATCCGTCCCATAAATGGAGGTGCTTTATTTATTGTTTTTAAAAAAATATTCTCAACTTGACTAAATTAGGAGAAATTGTTAATAGTCAAGTTATTTGTAGTTGAAAAACAAGGTAAGTGTAAGTGGTTTGGAGAAATATAAATTTCTTGCTTCTTTGAATTTCTTTAAGTGTAAGAGAATTTCGGGGTATTCTGTTCCGGATGAAAATAAAACTATCAAAATGAAGAAGTGTTGTAAGAGGAGACAAAATTGCTCGACCCCGTTTTTTTTTTTTGGGGGCTTCTTGAAAGCATTTTTATAAGATATGTTAGGGTATGAGAGACTACCAATGAAAGTTAGGGGAAATCTGTCTACTTTTTTAAATCTAGAGAATATCAAGCCGCACTTAACTGTGTAGTGTGCACAATGCACCTAGTGGGATTTGATCCCAATTGGGGGCCATGGGGGTTCAAGCTTTTAGCCATTTGGTTAAGTGTTGTGGATGCTCTACTCTCTTTAAATTAAAGGATTAGGTAAACAGCACTCGTCGTCCCTGAACTAAGACCTACGTTTCAAATTCATCCAAGAATTATAAAATGACACCATTTATCCTCCTGCCATTAATTGCAACCATTAAAATGCACAAAAAAAAAACCGTAAAAACTAGTTTTAACCTTTGAAAACCTTCTATACCTCAAAACTTTTACATCTTATAATAAAACCACCTTCTTCTAACCGTCCTCCTTCCTCCATGATCGCTGTGATCCTTTGCTTTGCCCATTCAATTCTTGCATCTTCTGTAGTTGATTCCAAGCCAACCTCCTTATTTGTAACCACCTCCCCTCTTTTCTTGCCAGATTGTCAATTGTCATCTTCCTCTAACGGTGCGCAGTCGTCTCCCTTTATCGGTGTACGATCGTCTTCATCCGGCAGAGCGTGATTATCAATCGTTGTCTTTCTCCAGCAATGCATGATGGAAGAAAAACGACGATGTTAAAGAGTGATTAAAGGAAGATATCTAGGTAGAATTGAAGGGAAATGACGATAGAAGATGGCGATGGCAAGATCGGTGCACGACGGGAGAACACTATGGAAGAGAGCACTTAATTGACAGGAGAGCACGATGAGATGGCAACCGAAAATAGTGACAGAAGTTGACAACAAAGGATGGCGATCAATGAGGAAAAAGGCCATGTTCTGGCATTAAGTTTCTTAGCCTTTTGTTCTCCTTTCTCCATCAATTAATCGTCAACGGTGGTTACGACATGGGATGTCTATGGCGGAATGAGGATGTGACGGCAACAGATCAACGCTGGCCATAATAGAGGTGAAGGTCTTGAGGGGCGGAGGAGCAAAGGTGAAGGTCTTGAGGGCAGAGGAGCAAAGGTGAAAGTCATGACGGGACGACGATTTTATTATAAGATGTAAACATTTTGATATTTCTACGACAAGTGAAGGGTTTTTAAGAGTTAAAACTAGTTTTTTTACATTTTTTTTCATCTATTTTAACGGTTGTAGTTAATGAAAAGACGATTGGTGTAATATTTTTATAATTAAAGGATAAATGGTGTAACAATTTATAGTTTCAAGATGAATCCGAAACATGAGTCTTAGTTCAGGGACAATGGGTGCTATTTACCCTTAAAAAATATAATGATTAATAGTTTTTATACTACTTTAGGAATTAGTTAAATTGACTAGATAAGAGCAAAATTTTTATATTTTTCACATAAAATTTTGTTCATCATTATGCATATGAATGGATTTTAGGATTTATAAATACCATTTAAATTATCCATCCCATAGTTCATTAAAAAGTATGATAATCTTTGTAGTTTGACTTTGTTTTCTTTTTTCATTAGATATATAGATATACAAGGATTCCTATATAATATTATATGTTTATTATAACCATATATATGTGGTGCATAGGAATACAAAAAACCATTCAGTCCATACTGCATAGAAGAAGAAATACTAAAAAAACATTAATTATATAATTCAGAATAAATATACACAAAATTATAATTATAACATCACATACCTTATTTATTTTAAAAACCTAATTAGATTAAAGAACCATTTAGTCCATACTGCATAGAAGAAAAAAATACTAAAAAACATTAATTATATAATTCAGAATAAATATACACAAAATTATATTTATAACATCACATACCTTATTTATTTTAAAAACTTAATTAGATTAATAATTCTAGAAACTTAAATTAATTAATATTTAGGGGAAATTACAAAAAATTCCTGAGGTTTGATCAAACATACAATTTTGTCCCTACTGTTTCAAATACATACACTTATGTCCCTTGCCAAGTTAACACCGTGATTCACCATTATGAAATAAAAAGAAAAATGGCTAACTTTGCCCTCCTAACTTTTCTTCCTTAGAAACGTTGCCCCACCCCTTTCTCATCTTCCTTCTACGTCTGCTCTGCCTCTTTTCTTCTCTCTCTGTCTTTTTCTCTCTTCTTCTTTCTTCGCCACTTCGTCTTTGAGAATTCGGTGGTGAATTTGCCTGCCAGCACTGATTCATCTCCCAATTCCGGGTCAGGCTCATTTGAATGCGACAAAGACAATTCGTATGCTTACAGGTTCGGCGAATGCTTCATAGATAAAGTTCAATGACGATTCAACTGAAGCAAGAAGCCCAATGAAAAATCGAGGCCATCCAACGACGATTCGACTGAAGCAAGAAGTCATTGTCGTCCATGCCCTCACAAAATAAGATAAAGTACTTCGATCAGCCCGCCCGCAGATCTGGGCGACAATTTGATCATTGCCGACCCGAGTCGCAGAAACTGCTGGCAGATTCTTAATTATTTTTCGATTACAAGTCCTTTTTGCTACCCTAGTTTCATCTTCAGCAAGGCGTAGGCGTGATGAGAGCTCTTCCTTCTTCCGAACCAGCTGAATGAACTACTGGCTTTGCTTAAGTGAGTTATTGATCTTTTTAATATGTTCATCGATTATGGCCGCTGTCATCCGGAACGACACAGAGAGAAGATTACGAGGACGGGGAAATGGTGGAAAATTGGAGCAGTGGTAGGAATGGTGGTGGTAGGAAATTGTTTATCCTCGCCGTGATCCCCACCAGTTTTTGCAGGTCCCCCCATGTATAACTGCAATCATCAAGAATCATACTCATTCAATGCAACCTTAAGCAAATTCCTTTTCCAAAGAAAAAAAAAACAACAAATCTCTTTCGTTGATCTCATTAGATCGTGTCTTAGAGACCCTAAAGCCCCAATTTAGAAATTCCAAAGTTAAATCCATGGAACCCCCAAATCCGTAGCAATCATGAACGACAGGATTAGAGCAGGCGGCAAGTGGCCACCATGAATGGCTTCGATGATTGCAATTGGAAAGAGGGAGGGATAGAGGAGGCGGGGTGCGAAATTTGGGGGTGAAGTTATTGAATGAAGAACTTAAACAGTTTTATAGTTCAGTCCTAAAACTATGAAAACCTGTATACTATTAGTCCTATTTTTTTCTATTCCAGTTCCTTTCATTCTTTCCGTCGCTTCCATTTTAAATCTTTTTTTCTTTTTAAGGATTTTTGCTTTTCTTCGTCTTGTTATTTTTAGTATTAGTTTCCTACGTTTCTTTTGTAAGTTTTTTTCTTTATTTCATCATTCATTTTCATTTTCTAAAGGCCATTATTTCTTTTGCTTACTGTTTTTTCTACATATAACCTTTTATCTAAATCTGACTAGAATGGACAGAGTCATAAGCAAACAAACCAAGAATAACTAGATATGTAATTAGAAAATAAAAAATGATCTTTTATGGAATCTAATAAAGTATGAAAATGATTGAAGCTAAAGAAATGAAGATAATAAAAATAGATCTCTAAATTACGTGTATTTGGAGCTCTAAATCTCTCTAACAAGTGATATCTAGTATAATGATTTGGCTAAAAGCTACATGTAAGTGATGCATGATTAAGCACACCAAATACTTAGTTTTATAGGTGTTTTAAAAAATTTGAATCACCGTTGTCTCATTAGACTTCTCTAGGGGCTTTTTGTTATGGTAGATAACTCTCAAGTGCAATTTTCAGCTAAGCTCTAAATTAAATTTTTTTTTTCCCCAAAAACCAATTAACATTTGGTTTGTACAAATATGTGTATGTCTTACTGAAATGGTGCTACTGTTAAGCTAGAGCTAAAATGTTGAGCATGCATGATGGCTGAAGGCCCAGAGGTTGCATTAACCTCAAGGCTCAAGTAGCTGCTTGCGAGCATGGAATCACAGTTAGGACATCACTGTAAAGCAAAATATGTTTGCAAGCCATGAAATCATTTAGTGATTTGAATTTAAAGAGGAATTACAAGAGTTCTAAATTAACTCAACCAACCAAGAGCTAACGTAGATAGCTAAGGATGGAAGTAATCCAATATCTCCTAAGTATACAAAACAAGAAGAGATAAAACTAAAACTCTTTAACACTTTCCTTCAAGTTAGAGTATGGGGATCACAAATGCCCAACTTGCTTGTGAGAAACTCAAATTGTTGCCTCCCTAGTGCTTTTGCCAAGACATCTATTGGCTAGAACTTCTTTGCAATGTGGTGAGTAGTAATCTCTTTGGCCTGAATTTTGTCACAAACTAATTGACAACCGAGCTCAATATGCTTTCTTCGCTTGTGGAATACGAGATTTTTGCAATGTGCAAAGCTGTCTGGTTGTCACAATATAGCTTTACTAGTTGCTCATGATGAACAAAAAGATTTGCAATAAGGGGTTTTAGTCAAACAAGCTCACAAGTAGCCACTGCCATAAAGCGATACTCAGCTTCTGCTGAAGACCGAGAAACCGTGGGCTACTTTCGGGACTTCCATGATATTAGGGTTATTAGTGTTGTGCCCTAAAGCTAGTCATGAGATAATTGTATTTTGCACATTGAGTCATGTTATTTTATTGAGGCATTATTCCAGTAATTGTGTTTGTTGGTTTGTTTTTGTGTGATGTAATCAAACATAATTATAACCCTAAAATAGTAGTATTCTTAAACATCCCTAGTCTAGTATTATTATGGAGTGGATTACTAATACATAAAGATTATCATGTGTGGAGACTAATATGAGATATGTAGTCTATATATAGGTATAAGTTGGAGAACTTGTGTACTGGACCAACCCACAATGAGAACGTTACATAGATCGTTATATGAGTATCATAAGTGATTCTCATAGTAATCATGGTATATGTTATTCTTTGACCTAAGGTTATCAAGGTTTCCTACAAGTTAGTCACATACTTTTATACTTCCCTTTGTTGCTCATAACTGAGTGAACATGAAAGTAGTCATTGGATATGCCATATATCATGCAGATGGTTTTGTATGATTAAGATGAGATTTGTCTTTCTTATATAACAGGAGTGATATTTGAGAGCCCCTTGATTGAGTAAGACTAAGAAAATGCATGGCCAAGCTCAGATGAGTTGATATAGGATATCAATGTCATCAGTTTTAGTTAGTCTACTCGGTAATCAAGAAACCTTAGATTGGGCTGTATGAGAGTGGCACATTTCATGTTTTATGCTCAGTCTTGATATATTGGATAAAGGGATAATGACATATATGAATAATAATCATAGAAGTTTAGTCGAATCACCGATTATCTTTTCACTTGGGTATTAATGATGTGTTACTAGATACCGCTAATTGTTTATAATCATAAATGTAATTTATGATCATTGCTAATATGGTAGGGGCCTATTGGGTCACACACTTATAACCAATTGGGTTATCTGAGTGCATGAGCCAAATTATTTGGTTTTGGTTTCATGATAATTTTGGATTAATAATTAGCCCAAAAGTTGAGCCATTATGAAACTTGAAATTATACCTAATTTGATTAAGATTTTGAAACCTATTAGGCTTGGGAGTTAAGCTTCACTATACATACATTATATAGTAAGGATTTTATAACCCTAGCCTCCTTAAAGATGAAATCATAAGGATTTTGAAAAATTCTAGCTGTACTCTCCTTTTGCCTTCCTTAAAGGACGCAAGCTAGCACTGTGGGCATAAGAGAGCGCACCTGTCGGAACGTGGTGGAGGCACGGTGATTCAAGTGTTTCATATGGATACTGTAGAGAACTTGAACACGTTAATTGTTCAAGTTTGTGATTCTATTCAATAGTTGGTTGAAATCAGCTAACTAAGTATAACAATTTTGAACACTTGATTTATTGCGTTTCACTTAGATCATGAAGGGTTTTGATTAGTTTTCATTGTGTTTGTTTGGCTCCCAAAACCCTACAGGGGCATTGCCAAGCTTTGTGAGATAGTCGATTGTAGAACGCTTACTTTTAGGACAGGTTGTCCAATCTGCATCATAAAAAGCATGGAAATCAAATAAACATTTCGCAGGAAAGAAAAGGCCTCACCCTGGTATGTTCTTTTGAAACCGAAGAAAATGCATTGCTATGTCAAGATGAGAGGTGCATGGTGTCTACATGAACTAACTATGAAGATTGATGACATAAGCTACATTAGGCCGAGTAATCATCAAATAGATAAGCTTGCCAATCAACCTTAAAAAATGTCATGGATCATTAAAAGGGGGACTTTTATTGGAGTATAGATGATGTCCCTGTTGGATAGGAAATGACACTAGCTTGCAACAAAGCATCCCCATTTCCTTCAAAATATCTAAAATGTTTTTCATTAAGACAAAAAATATTCCTTCTAAAGAACTTGCACCTTCCATGCCAAACAAATATTTTAACTTTCCCAAGTCCTTAATGTAGAACATATCCCTCAAGTAAGATTTTAGAGATTGAATTGCTTCATCAACACTATTATCAGAAAACTCATTAACTGATCCAACCCAAAAGTCGGCAAGTTTGTGTGTGTGTGTGTGTGCGTGAGAGAGAAAGAGATAAAGAAAGAGAGAAAGAAGGAAGAGAAGAAGAAAAATAAGTGGTGTGCGTTAAAGGGGAGGGCTTATAATCGAAAGAGGAGAAAAATCCCACTTGAATCCCACATTTCCATGGTCATTTCAAAATGGTCTTTCTTTTTGAATTTCTAATGACTTAGGCCATTTATAATATAAATTTCACTTACCAACAATTCTTCATGATGATAATTACTAATGGCTCTCGGCATTTTTAAAATAAATTTCACTTACCATTGGCTTCTAGAGTTGGTAATAAAAAAAGTGCACTTACTAACACTTGCATTGGTAATTACCAACAGCGGAGCATTTGAAAATTTGACCATTGAAAAACGATGCTTTCTTGGTGGTGGAACTCGATTGTAGGGTTCCAAACACCTTATAAGCTAAATTGGTCATTGCTACAATTGCCCAATATTGGTTAGATGAAAAGTTAATTATGTGTAACATGTTACATTGAAATACTTTAAACTCATCCAAAAGAAATAATTCAGTTAGTACAAATGCAAGCAACAGGTTTAGTACCAACAACAAACATGAAATGTCATCTCTTGTTCCAAGTTTTCCCTAGTTAATTATATGTTAAATTCAGTAAGGTTATACTATTATTCTTTGGTAATTCTCTATTGGCCTAAGTGTAGCCAAGAGGGGAAGAGTTATTTGTTTTAAAGACTTTGGTAAAATAAAATTTACAACCAAATTCACTCTACCAAAGATCAATAACAAACTAGACAACTATTAGCAAACTATTAAGAGAGATTAAAGAATAGATGACATCACGATTTATTGAGGTTCCAACTCCACCAGCATTAGTTTACGTCCTTTCTTCAAGTTTACCCACTTAAGATTTCCTTCACTATCTCTTGATCAACAATAGCATTTTCTTTAAGGTTCACATCCAAACTAATCTTTAGTTCTCTTCAAAACTAACTAGAAAACTACTATCTGTAATTTTCCTAAGCCTCACCAAGTAACCACACTCTTTAGTTTTGTTCAAGGATCAGTAGAAACCTCTTCACATTCAAGAGATTCTAAAAGTTAAAGTTGTTTACAAGATAACAATCTCAAATAGTAGCACTCTTTGCCAGATTTGCAAGTGAAAGTATAAGAATTTTTTTGATCAGCAATGAAAACTTTTATTAAAAGAAAAAAAGATACAAGCATCATCTTAGAGGAAAAGATGATAGAATGAACACCCATAATCCAAAACCTTATGATGAATCAAAACCAAAGTCAACTTCAAGGTGTTTCTCAAGGTAAGCTCTTTCTCCTGAATTTGATGATGATTCTTCACTTGAATTGCCAAGAGTTACTTCCCATGATGTTGCTTGATGTATTGGGTACAATTGAATGCTGAAGACCATTAGAGAGCCTTTGGAGTTATTGAGGACTATTGGAGCCTTTGGAGATCAAATTTCAAAAAATTATAGTTGTTTTGTCTTATAGTGCAAGATCTTACTGTTTTCAACTTTGGAAATTCTCAACACAATTGTTTTTCACTGCCAATAGCTATGATAAGTTTTGCCTCCAGAAATCAATCAATTGGTTTATTTCAATCGTTTGTTTCTGGCTTTTGACAGCTATGATAGGTTTCGCCTTAAGAAATAAACTATTTTTTTTCCAACCAGTTGTTCTTCTTGTCCAGAGACAAACATGCTCTTAAGGTGTGAGAAATGCTGCCAGTTTCAATACGCTAAATCATTTCAACTTATTATTTTTGCTTCTTCTGGAACTTAGCCTCGCATAAGTTCAATAACTTCAAGAATTTCAGTTCTTAATAACTCTATTCATTTGCAGTTAAATTTGGTACTTCTCTTGTCATTGAACACTTAAAAATAAGTTATAAATTTGTTTAATTACATTGCATTCTTAAAACAAACACATTAGTTTTTTTATAAATGTTTTGTTGTCATAAAACCATTATTGTTATTATTCATATCTGATATGCATCATGGATTGCAACTTAGCAACACACACAATAAAGAATTTTTTTATTGAAAATTTTTGTTTTCTACTATTATTGAGGAAAAGAATTTTTTTTATTAGTGAAAAAATGTGCAATTTGTTATGAACAGATATAAAAAGGTAATGCATTAAATTTTCAGTTATTTAATGTAAAAAGCACAGATGTGTGACAATTGTCTGATCTCGATGCAGACAACATGCTCTTCATAATAACATTTACATTGCTAAGTTTGAAAATTTATTTTTGCCTCCATACTTTTTCTTATAACATTTGACATTAATTTTTTAATGATATTTTAAACTATGTTGTCACTCTTTCTTAGCTAATTAAATATTTCAATTTGTTTTTAGTAAAGTTAATAAATAATTTGTATTATTATTATTATTATTATTCCTTTCTATAAATACAGTACAATATTTTCATTTGCTAATGTTAAAAGATACTCCTTTTATCCCATTTTAGATGATGTATTTTTTTAGCATAGAGATTAAAATTTGTCTAATTTATATTGTTATTTTCATTTTATCCTTGAAAAAAATTAAAGAAGAATTTATTTTTTAGGTTTCTATAGTAAGAGTTTAAATGATGATTAAATTTTTTTTTTTTTAGTTTTGGGAATAAAAAGCTTAAATAAGGGCAATAAGACAAATTAGATATTAAAAAATTTTCAAAAAGAAAAATATGTCATTTTTTTTAGGACAGTGTAAAAAGGAATACTCGACATCCTTTTTGGGATGAACAAACCTAAAATAAAGTACAATTACTATCAAATGCTTAGGGAGACAAAGTGTTATGAACTCTTATACATTTTGGTAATACTCCTTCTATTCCAAGAAGGATGACAAACGTTCCTTTTTATGTGATCCCTAATAGAATGAGCTATTTCTTTTTTAAAATTTTTTTAACATCTAATTTATTATACTATCCTCATTTAAACTTTCTTTGTGAAAAACTACAGAAAAACCTAAAATTTTTTTTCTAATCCTCATTTAAACTCTCACTACACAAAACTTAAAAAGGAAATTTTTGTTTTAGATTTAGGTTAAAAATTGAAAGAACAATATGAATTATACACATCTTAATCTCCACACCAAAAAAATGCATCATTCAAAATATGACAGAGCTAGTAATATATTTTTGGTTAGAGGCTTTGTTCAGCCCCTTAATACTCCATCAACAAATCACCTTCAAATAGGTTGTAGGACACCTGCTAAGTGTCTACTATCCTGAAATGTGTCCATTGGATTTTTCTTCTCGTTATCCTTTTTATCTTGCTTGCCTTGTTTATTAGCAATTGCAGTTTCAACATTTGGTGTTTTCCTAAGAACAGGCTTGATTTCCTAGCAATTGAAGCTTCATTCATACCTTCATCTTCTCCGCATTTGAAACCACAAGGTTCGGACTACGGAGTACTTGGTTTATACTAAGGGCGGAATACTTAGTAGAGCTCAGTTTCACACCTTCATGAGTTATCCTGGTCAATCCCTTTATCCTCAACCACTGCATCCTTTGTTTTTCCTTTTTAACTTCCTTGCTTTCCAGATCACAATCCTCTTCCTGGTGCCCCATTTAAGACATTTGGCACATGGGTAAGGCGACCATTCATATTGGATGTTTATACTCCACAACAACTCCATGCTTCATAAATTTAACCTATTTGGATTGGGAGATCACCAGTGTGGTGTAGATCAACCAAAACCATTGCATATGATAGCTTAATCAATTACCAATTGTAAAATCTTCAAGCAAGGTTTACCAACCTTACTAGTTATTTCCTTCTCCTCGGGTTGTTTGGAACATTTCACTACTAAAATATAGGACTTTACAAACTGCCATTTACCAACTGCTACACGTTGGTAAATGGCAGTTGGTATTCGATACGTTGGAAAAAATTTTACCAACGCGCAACTAATAACACGTTGGTAAATTCCAACGTGTAGATGTTGGTAAAATACACGTTGGTAATTACCAACGGTCATGAAAAGGACTTGGTTTCCATCACGTAGTTGTTGTTACCAACTGTCAGCCGTTGGTAAGTTACCAACTGTCAGCCGTTGGTAATTACCAACTGCCGGAAGTTGGTAAGGTAGTTGTTATGAAGTCATTGGTAATTAACAACATGCGCAAGTTGGTAAGTTCCCCATTTCCGCGTTGGTAATGTATATTAAACGTTCCATGGCTCGGTTGTTTCGTATTATTCCCCGTTTCAATCCACATTCAAAATTAAAATACCAATTCAAAAGTACGCCCGGCTATACTCAGCAATAAACATTATACAGCTATGCCAACGTTATTAAAATAAAATATTCTCAAATACAGCATAATTCAAACAATAACAGATATGTCTGAAAGAAAGCATTCAACATTCAACGCCTTACACATTTCAGAAATATCAAGTCAGTCTGATTTAGGTCTAAAAATTATTACGTCTAGGGCTCTAACACAAGAACTTTGGAAATGCACTAACCTGTTGATGACGCCCATCACGGAGTCCCGACTATCTCCTTATCCTCTGAGTCCGAGTCATCAGGATAATGTGGAACTAGTTGTGCCGGCGGGCACGGAAGGTTTAGCGAACGACAAATAATCTCCAACTGAGCCCGATTTGCCTCCAATGCGGCTCTCTGAGCCT
>KK902571.1:12860-26608 GCA_000696445.1 Aquilaria agallochum
ATATGTTCACAATAACCATGGTACTTGCCTATGCTAGCCCTTTGTAGTTCTGCCCATACAGATAAACTAGTTGGTGAATTCCATGGTATTGAAGTTAGCATCCTAAAATCAAATCCCCGTTTGAGAGCGAAGTAAATGGGATAAGAAGAAGTAATCTTCCCTTATGGTCCCCAGTCAGTGCGGAAAAAACAATAAACAAAAAGAAAAAAGGACTCGATTACAATCAACAATTATACAAAAGTCCCGGTTTACGCGTAAAAGTGTGTTCTATTTACATCTTATTCTCATTGTCTCACCCATTAAGACGAAGAATGAATAAAGCCCTAGTAATTATCACTATACTTAAAAAGAGAGAGAGAGAGAGAGATTCACGAGAATGGAATTCGATTCAACAACTGGATAACTTGGCTCATCGCTGGTCGCTCCCTTGGATTGTCCCTACTACACGAACATGCAATCCCCAAGTACTCCTTTACCTTGGACTCCTCCAATCCCTCCTTCACAATATTCTCGTCCAGCATCTCCAATTCCTTCTTCTCATCCACCATTTTCCGGGCCCAGACCACCAGGCCCACTTCCTTTCCTTCCACTGTGACCGGCCAATTGGGCCGCTTCTGGGTCACAATCTCGATCATCAGTACTCCAAAACTATACACGTCCGCCACCATTGTTGCCGTCGTGTTCCCTGCTATGTACTCCGGTGGCATGTAACCCATCGTGCCTGCAACCTGTGTTGAAACGTGTGTGTAGGAGCCCATGATCTGTCGGGCCAGCCCAAAGTCGGCAATGTGTGCCTCAAACTCCCGGTCGAGCAAGATGTTACTGGACTTGATGTCTCGGTGGATGATGGGCGTTTCGAGCCCGTGCAAGTAGGCCAGCCCATGTGCCACTCCCTTCACCACCTTCATTCTCGTGCACCAAGATAACGGAAAAAGCGCTCCCAGCTGGCCCGGTTCATCCCTGGGAGACGTGTCGTGCAGCCATTGGTCCAAGCTCCCCCTCTCGATGAACTCGTAAATGAGAACGCGATCGAGGCCGGCGCAACAGTAGCCGAGCATCTTGACGATGTTGTGGTGCCGGAGCTTGCCGAGAGTCTCCATCTCAGCGCGGAACTCGCGGAAGCCTTGGAAGGCGTCGAGATCGAGCTTCTTGATGGCGACAGTGACGCCGTTGCGTAGGGTGGCCTTGTAGACGAGGCCAAAGCTGCCGTCGCCGACTATGAGGTCGGAGGAGAAATTCTTGGTGGCAGCGGCGAGCTCCGTCATAGAGATCCGATGGAGGGTGGGGTCGAAGGAAGCACTATCGCAGATGGAGAAGGAGGTGGGCTCGAGGTTGTTGCGAGCGGGTAGAGCCGGAGCGACGAAGCGGGTGGCGCGGTGTTCGGAGGGCTGCCGAGTGGATTTGCAGATAAGGATGATGAGGCCCAACAAGAAGGTCACGATGGCGAAGCTGAGAGCTGCCGCGAGAACAGCTTGAAGAGTCGAATCCATGGCGGCTTTAGAGATTGAGGAAGGGAGGGAAAGGTTGAGGAAGAGAGAAGAAGAGAAGAGTAGAAGAAGAAGGGCAGGGACGCCGTGGGAGGTGGGACGGTCGTGGAAGAAAGGGAGGGGAGAGTCAACCCTGGTGGAACCGTAGGGAGGACGAGTCAACTCATGGGTGCTGGGATCAGGTGCATTGGCTTAATTACGGTAATGAGGTCCTAAGATGAATCGGCAACCGTTGGATTTTAGCATCTTTAAGCATGAGCAGAATATTTGGTGAAGCATAATCATTGACATCTGCGTGTTCCTGAATCTGGTGGGCTATCTCACTCAATCTTTGGTCTCTAACCTTTATATTTCATCTCTGGAGAAGAATAATCTTGCGAAGGAGGATGGGGGGTGTGGCCACGAGTTTTTGAATTGTGGGAGCTTTGTTGTGAAAGAAAAAAGAAGTTTAGGTTGGGATTTAGCGTGTGCCTTTTTAGGGAATGATTCATATAACTTTTTTATTTATTTATTTTTTGTGTTGACGTGACATTTTTCCACACTCATGATACTTTCAGTCCAAAAAAAGGACAAATGAAAAAAAAAAATCTTTGTTGAGGTTGGGAATGAAAGCGGTAATAGGTTGGAGGTTAGAAACGAAAGTTGAACAAAAAGTAAAGGTTAGAAACCACAGATTCATTTAACCCAAATTTGGTGGCTCAAACATGCATTACAACTTTTTCTCCTTTTTCAAGGAAAATCCTAGTAACTAGGTCCAGGATCATAAGCATACNTGACTTTAGCTCACACCCAAACAAATTTGCCTCTGCTGTACCTCTGACTTGAATAGAAATGCATTTCATTCTACCAAATTCTAGCGAGTTATATAAAAATATCTCTTATGGTTGGAAGGATCAGTAATAGAAGTTCGTATCCTAATGGGAGAGTGATCTGAAGTTCTTCCAGAAAGACAACCAAAAACATGTAACCATAGACTAGAAGAATCATGAGAGAATCGAAACTGGAAAACACGCACTATTGCATTCCTCAAGCAAGGCATACATATAGAAATAATGCTCCTAGCTCTANCAATTTCTGTGATCAATTTTTACCTATCTCTAACAGTCAACAAAAGACAGAGCTGATCAGGACACTGGTAGTCCGTAAAACTTTTTCCTCTCTTCCCTGATCAACCAATCTTGAAGACTAAAACTCCAAATATTTCACTTCATTGGTTGTCAACCCATCAGAAACTTTAGGCTGGTCAGGTGGCTTATGTGGAGTGCAGAGAATGTTCTTAACAATCGAAGAGAAGAAGTCGAACTCTGTCTTCAATTTCAAGCAGTGCACATTGATCCATTTCTCTCCTACACTCGTTGCCACACTATCTTGGTTGTCCCTCTCATGCTCCTCAATGGCAGGTCGAATTTCATCATACAAGGAAGAAAGCTGAGAGGCAGCCCCATTCTTTATCTCCTGCAAAAATACATCAAATCTTAGAACCATGATACTCTTTCTGTGTGAGTGTGTGCAAGTCAGTGTGTTTAAACATTACACACACACACACACACACACACACTAAGGCATGGAACCAGTAACAAAAGTAATTAGTCACTGATACCTCACACGCAACAATTTCTTCTTGTGCTTCCTTTGATGCTAAGAGCTGAATAACCTGCTTGGCCTCTACTTGCTTCTGTGAAAGAGGTTTTGACTTTAACTTGGGGAAATCCCTTGATCTTTTCTTTGGAGTTGGTCCCAATTTAATGTGATAATTCCGGCATGTGCTGTTACTTCGAATGCGAGATATCATAGCATTCTTCTGAGAGAAACCCTTCTGAACTTCATTCGAGTATAATTTAACATCCTCAGTTGTCTCAGTTTTAAATGCATTTGTAACCCTCCCTTCCATTGGAGTTGCAGTTACTGGATTATCAACAAGAGTAGTGGCTTCCACCTGATTAACAGGTGCAACACCAATGTTTACAGTCACAACTGGTTCCTGCTTTATCTCAGCATCACTTACAAAGTTTAATTCACTGGATTTAATGAGCTTCTTTGCTGGCTCATCTTCTGCAGAATCATAAAGCGGAATTTTCTCAACTGAATACCTGCTTGCACATATAGTTGAATCAACAGCTAGGACAGTACAAAACATAAGTTGGATACATAAATGTACCAAGCAATGTCAATAAACTTTATATATGATCAAATATATGATCAATCAAAATATTCTTACTTTATACCTTAACTTTTGCGGAGTCTAGAATCACACAACTAAACTTAACACTCACTTCATCATATTTGCTTATGCTTTTGGTCTTTCAGAAATAGAAGAACTCCATAAAAGATTAAACCACTTACATGATATCATTTTTTTCTAACTCACTCAACATGTGGTCGTATTTCTTATCCTCTAATTCTCTTTTCACTTTTGAAAATCAATGTTTCATTCTTACGTATTTTCTTATTTTCTTTTCTTCTTTCTTAAACCAACTACAGTATAAAACTTTGTATGGAAACATTATTTAAAGAAATGTCAAGAGAAAAATGATTTGGAACATAACTCACTCAAAAGGCAATCACTTACCTACAACTTAATTGTTGTAGGTAAGCAACATCCTACCCAGGTTTCAATAGACAAATGAATACCCTTCTCAGTAGTGGAATCTTGATACTAAGTTGACGATACTATGGTGTTGTTACTGCCAGGTATCTCGAAGTAATCACCGGCTTTGGGATTCTGGTCAAACCTTGTTCTCAAGTTCAGTTATTTTGCGAAATCAATTCATTCATCTGCCATTTTCTCAACTACCACATTACTTTGTGAAATCCTGGTTTCTGGTTCTCTGCTTATCCTTGAACAGTTTTTGGTGATACCCAGATGGAGAAAGAGTCTCCATGTTGTTCAGCAGTGGTGACAGAACAAAACACTGCTGCCTTCTCTGTTTTCACTGCCAGAAGACAAGTCTTGCTTCCAATGCCTCCCACTCTGTTGGAATTGAAAGATAGGCTTATCTTCAGCTCTTGTTCTTCTACCCAAGCATCTTCCCTCAATATCAAAGCTTTGATTGGCTCTCCACTTAGTTCCTTGGGGTACTGTTCTTCAAAAAATTTGACAATCCAAGATCCACCTTTCAGCAGCAATAAGCGCACATACTGTAGTCCAGAAATTTGGTTGATAGAACCCACTTAGATTTGGAGAAAGATGAACCAGCACCAGTCCAACAGTGCCCCTGCTACAACATATGTTGGTAGATTTTGGCCTTCATGTCGAATTGATATTCATATGGTGGGAAGGTGACTTATGCTTTTGATTTGTAAGATAATTAGGTGTTGAGAACCGTCAAGCAGGAGGCTGAGAACAAGATCCAAAAAGCAATGAAGTGGTGGAGAAAACGATGGAGAATAAGTTCACTTGTCCAGAACAATGAACACAAGAACAAAGTTCGAGCAAAAGTCCAATGCTGGCAATTAAGACAAGAAACCTTGTAAATGACGAGAAATATTATTTACTATAATATCCTCAGCTTACTCCTACACTCCATTACAAGAACTGTACTCTTTTGTCTAGTGAAATGTGGATTAGATACTGTATTATAAGTTGCCTAACTATGTAAGCAAGGATGTATGTATGTGTAAGTTCTCGTACAACTATGGCAAGTAGGGTTGATAAAAATAAACAGGCAAACAGAAAAACAAAGCCAACCCAGTGGTACTCCATTCAAGCCGCATAAGTGTTGTCTGTTGCAGTTTGGACTTCTCTAAAACTGTGTGTAACCCATCCAAAGGGAACATATGTTTTTTACGACTTCTGTTAAGTTTTATATCATCAATTCCTTTAAAATATTATATATAATCAGATAATTGATAAAGGTAAACAAAAATATTAAACAAATTGAAACAACCTTGATAAAAATTTGGAAAATTTGTGTGCCATCATTAGATGAATAATAATAATAATAATAATAAATGAATAAAAACTACTACAAATACCAATGGTGGAAAAGCTACGGGGACGGGGTCCCCCCCCCCCAGAATTCTAAAAATGCATAGAATAGGAGTTTTGACCTGCACATATTAGGGACCGGATGTGAAATTTTGCCCCCCAAATATGGAGGAAGCATATAAAAATGGGGGCAGTGTGGCATGCGGTTGGAAATTTAGGAACTATGCGTGTAATTCTCCCCAAAGCAGCTAAAGTGCACATCTCCCCTAAGTGGAACGCCATCGTTTTTTGTCCTCACCCCTTCTCTCTCTAAACAACGTTGTCTCCTCCAATCTCTTAACCCTGCTCCCTCAATTTACTGCAAAACCCCCAAATCCCCAAACGCTGCTCGATCGCGACCACTTGTGTCCTTCACTCCACAGCTCCATCACACCGCTCACGCTCAGCCTCGCCTCCTCAGTTACCCACCCCCCCCAAAAAAAAAAGTTCTAGTTCCACCCCTGACGAATATTGATTGTCTTTACAAAAACCAGAAGCGGGTACCAACCATACCAACCAAACAAACAGACCTGAAACACATTATGCGGGTACAAGCCAAATCAAATCCTTGCTCATGACACATACTAGTCAAAACCAACTGCACCATGGATACTTTAGCAAGAAAATTTTTCATTCACAACGGGCTCAATAACCCCTGTCCCAATCAATGATTTTGGGATTTTATATTATCTATAAAAGTTTTCTCTAAAACACTCTTAAGATTTTGACTTTCTCAAAACAAAAAAAAAATGCATAAATATTTTGAAAGCTAAAGTGACATTTATGTTTACTTGATACATGATACTCGACATACAACACACACAGGTTTTCCTAAACGTAGAATGACAAGTTTGAAATTTTCAGAATAAGTTGGTATATCTCACTTAACTCAGATGATTGAACAAAAAAGTGTTTCACTTCTAAAATAAAAAACAAAAAATCAATAAAAGAAACTTCTTTCACTAAAAAAGCATGCATTTAATTCAAAATCTAAAAGGCCAACATCAGCTTGATTTTGTCTTCAGTAACCGCGATTTACTCTCATTTGATTTATACTGTTGATTGCGAATCACTTAACTAGAATTTTCTACTACTAAACAGAACGTTTCCAACAATAATTTTATGATATCGTAAACAAACCCTGCAAAAAATTCAATTACCAAAGGAGGTTCTTAATCAGTCCATACAATCTGTTCATCTTGTATTGGACTCTATGTATGTTTGTATGTATGTATGTGTATGTATGCATATATGTATGTGCGTGTGTGTGTGTATACTATTGTAGAATTCTGCTATTCAATTTCTTCTACTTGCATGTGAACCAAACTATATCAACACAATCAAAATTATAATCCGAAAGATTTCATGGTGGTTTCTTAACTTTTATACTACTAAATAAAACTTTTCCAACAATAGTTTTATGATATCGTAAACAAATAATTCAATTATCAAAGGAAGTTGTTGATCAGTCCATACAATTTGTTCATCTTGTATTGGAACCTTTACACACACCCACACACACATGCTGTCGTAGAATTGTGCTATTCAATTTCTTTCACTTACATGTGAACCAAGAAACTATACCAACATAATCGAAATTATAATCCTAAAGATTAATGGTGGTTTATTAAACTTTTAAAAGAAAATTTATCAAACTTAAATTTTAATATTGCCTATTCAAAATTCAACGATCTCAGTATTTGCTTCAAAATATAATGTTGTAAATGTTTTTATCATAACTAAATTAACCATTCATCAGCAAAGTCAAATCTCTATGTAACTCAATATGCTTTGGAGGGCAAGAAACACAATCATAAATAAACGATTTTTTTCCCTTAAATTTTAAATTGGCAATATTAAAAGTTGAGTTTGATAAAGATTCTTGTAAAAAGTTAAGAAACCTTCATTAAATCTTTAGGATTATAACTAGAATTGTGTTGATATATTTTCTTGGTTCACACATGCAAGTGAAAGAAACTGAATAGCACAATTCTACAACAGCATACATACATACATACAGCTATATATATATAATGATAAAAACATTTGCAACAATATATTTTGACACAAATACTGATAACATTGAATTTTGCTTTCTATTTAATGAATTAATTGAGCAATTGAGTTTCCTCAACTGCTCACATATTTTGTAGCCACAAGCAAACCATCTGCATACTCATGTTTCAGAGGAAGCATTCGGATAGTAGGGGGGGAAATGCCTATCAACTAAGATGACAAACAGGAAACGTGCTTCAGAAGAAAGGAGTGATAAATTACCTTTCATCATCATCTTCCCACAGGTACGTATCCTCCTGCCAAAAGAACAAGGCCCAGTATACAAACAGAGAAAAGCTGGTGAAAATAAATTCCCAAAAAGCAAACCATCGAAGTACACAGGGACATGGAAGGTGCAAAATGCGACGCCAATAAGGAAAAGAGGTAACACAGCCAGAGGCCCGGAGATTACATCAACAAGTAACCACCATGAGAAGTGCAGTAATTAATCATTAAGCTAATCCAACCTGTTTTAACTTTTCCGAAAGTGCATTGTCAGGAGAAGTCAATTTGTTCTTTAGACAGACATCAAGCTGACATATATTGACGATTTCTTTCTTTTTTAAATAGAAAAATTCGAGCCTCTATTTGAAGCCTATTTTACCGCTTCTAGAGGAAAAGCCTCTATATGGGCAGGGCCTATCTCTCTTCCCAGCCATGTTTGGCTCGTCATTTAGTTTCTACACTAGGCCAAACATCCCCATTGTTATCAATAAGCTATGCATGACTTGCAGGAGAAAATCAAAACCAGAACACACTCCATAAGCAGACTATGATTCCATCAAAGCCTTGGAGAAGGCATTTTTGTACTTCCCCCCAAATCAGAGACCTACCATAGCATTCCCAGACTAGAGTAGCACTCAGGGAAGCTTGTGAAGTGAATGGATGATATGTTTAAGAAAACAAAACAACGTACTACTTTCAAACAAACAAAAAGTTAAAGAGAAAAAAATGACATGCTAACCCAAACAAGTGGAAGAAATAAAAGAATTGTTGGATTTAATAAAGGATAGTTAAAACAACTTCTCCCATGACCATTTCATCTAGATTACAATTGAAAGAGTCAATATATTTAAGTTTCAAGGCAAACGTGTCAGGATAAACACACCAAGCGTTTACTTCAAAATTAATAGATCAATACAACTTTGTCTGCTTCAATAATACTGCTTACCCCAGTAAGTTTTACGAGGCCACTGGACCAGAAGCTTCTCAAGCTCAAGCATTAGCTTTTCTAGTTAGAGGCCAACGTATTTACAGCATTTCAATACATTTCCCCAATCTATGAACATCTTTATTAAGACTTTAAATTGAAATTTCATTCAAATCTCATAACTCACCTGAAATCCACGGGACTTTGCCCCAAGAAACCCAGAACAACTGGTTGCCCCACAGAGGCAACGAACTTTGGTACCACCATACCATTCGAAATTGTAGTCATATGCCAGTTCAGTTCCAACAGGTATATCTTGCTTTGCAAATATTCCAACCCTAATTTCTCCCAGAACAGTCCACTTTCTTGTTTCACAATTCGGTAGGCTGAAAACTTGACAAGCAACGAAGTCATTTTCATTGCAAAAACAGTTAGAAGAGACGAACAAGAATCCAAAGCTAACAAGCACAGCAATCTTCAATATCCACAGCCAGATGGAGCACTCACCAGGAGTGATTTATGAATCTGGCAAGGCTTCCCTTCTTTGTGGCATCAATGCACTCAGTACCGTTTAGTGAAATAATATAAGCATCCTTAAGACCTGCATTGACAAAAACAAAAGTGAGTGATTTTCTACCAGCATTAAGCATCCAAAACTGAATTTATACAAAATTTTATTTACCTAGACCTTCATACGCTTGAGACCTACGCTTTGCCTCTTTCCATGATATTACTTCACCACAGTATTCAATAATCAGCTGTCCTGTCTGCAGCAGAATTTAAGATTAAAAAAATGATGAATGTCACTAATAAGTGGTAATCAGGAAAAATTCAATACCATGTAATACCTTTATATTTTCAGCTGCTCGAAGACCCCATCCACGGCCTTCAGTTTTGAATAATGTTGCTCTGGCATATTGGCATTTCTGAAATTTCTTAAAGTAATAAAAAGGTTAAACAAAAAAAAAATGCTAGATTAGTAAATGCAGAAAGTAAATAACTGGAGCCATAATGCCAGACAAGGGAATTCAATTTCAGCCCAGAGCCTTAGCAATATAAACATAGAGATCCTCATACCCAAGAAAGAGATAAAGTCAATGGTATAACTCAGTAAACAGTAAAAAGACTTCAAAATGTTTAGAAGAGATTTTTAAGAAAGAAAAGAGTAACCAGTGCTATCAAGAATAAACATAAGAGACTATATATCATGACAATTACATGCATGATTCCAGCAGAAACACTGTCCTCCTTTTATTGTTAAAATCAGACCAAATAAATACCTGATTTTTGCAGTAGACGCCACAAGGGCAATAGCCAGGTGTGCATTCTGTGCTGGTTAATACATTCCAGCATCTCTCTCCACAGGCACTATCAGGATCACTGAAGTCAAACTTGCATTCGCATGTGGCAATATCTTCTTCTTTTTGCTTCTTATGCCTGAAAACAAAGTACAGACTATGACACTTCACACAAAACATGCAAAATACCAACTAACTCCGATAATTTTACATCCTTATCAACTACCAAACTCTGACGGAACACATGTACAATACTGCATGCAAACACCACTCCTCAATGCCCAAAAAAAAAGGCAGAAGAAAATAACATTTTATCCAAGGGGGTCTGGCCTCATCACATTAATTTCTGGTGATGCAACACACTCTTACTATTCGTTCTTAGAACTAGCATAGATTAGTTATACAAGCAAGTAAAGGCAGATGATAGGAAACTGCAGCTAGCAACAAGTGAGAGTTGCCAATCATGCCATGAACAACAGCCCTACTAGAACTAAGGGGACATATAGAATCATATCTAGATTACAACATCAGCTGCATAAACACATGAAGTCTGGCCCAAATTTTGAGTTCAGTACATATGAATGGTGAATGGGAGAGGGGACCTCTGTTTTGGACCCTGGTTGACTAGTTAGGCCGAGCTTGGTTGGTAAGTCATTCCCAAATGTGCAATAGTTCATTTAAGGAGGCTTTCAATGAAACCAATAATATGTTCATTCAACAAAAAAATACTACTTTTAAGTCTTATGAAGCCTGATAGGTCCCAGGTTTGGGAAGGCGTGCATCGAGTTTGACTAGGTGAATCCACATATTCATGGGAGACTAGCAGAGCCCGAGGCACTAGTAAGTGGTTGACAGAGACTGATGGTACCTGTGTTTGATTCGAATTGAAGGGCCGATAGGAGAGGGTTAATGATATAAACCGCAAATCCCACATGGCTTATATAAGGGGCTATGTAGATGCTTATATGTTCTTGGGCACCCTCATCTCAACAAGCTAGCTTTTGGGGATGAGTTCTACCCAAAGGGTGTGTAAGTTAGCTCTTATTTAATGGTTTAATCCCGAGGTTCCTATCAGTTCAATATCAGAGCTTGGGTCACAAGTTTGAGCCCACTTCCGAGAAACAAGTTCGAGCACAAACCTTTCTTAAAGATAGAGGGAATGATAGGTCTCAGGTTTGGGAAGGCATGGGTCAAGTTTGGCCATGTGGATCCACATAGTTGTGGGAGACTAGTGGAGCCTGAGGCACCAGTAAGTGGTTGACAAAGACTGATGGTACCTGTGTTTGATTCAAATTGAAGGGCCGATAGGAGAGGGTTAATGATATGAGCCGCGAATCCCACATAGCTTATAAAAAAGGCTATGTAGGTGCTTATTTGTCCTTGGGCACCCTCACCTCAACAAGCTAGCTTTTGGGGATGAGTTCTACCCAAAGGGTGTGTAAATTATCTCTTATTTAAAGGTTTAATCTCGAGGTTCCTATTAGTTCAATATCAGAGCTTGGGTCACAGGTTCGAGCCCACTTCCAAGAAACAAGTTCAAGGACAAACCTTTCTTAAAGATAGAGGGAATGATAAGTCCCAGGTTTGGGAAGGCATGGGTCGAGTTTGGCCATGTGGATCCACATAGTCATCGGAGACTAGTGGAGCCCGAGGCACCAATAGATGATCAACTGAGACTGGTGGTACCTGTGTTTGATCCAAGTTGAAGGTCCAATAGGATAGGGCTAATGATATAAGCCACAAATCTCACATGACTTGTAAAAGACGCTATGTAAGTGCTTATATGTTCTTGGGCACCCTCAACTCAACAAGCTAGATTTTGGGGATAAGTTCTACCCAAAGGATGTGTAAGCTGACTCGTAGTCAGAGGTTTGATCCCGAGGTTCCTATCAAAACCCTACTATGAGCCTTTCTACATTGTTCAAGGTTGTTATTGCATATGCAACTCAAGCTATCTGTGGAGTCTGTGTTACCATTAAAAGGAATCCTGCCTGGGGCTAGAGCAAAAAATTTGTGCTACTGTGCTACTTAAGCAAGCAGTAACGGAGGAAAATATGCTCTGTTTTAATGCCTTGTTTAGTTAAAACTTGCACTACTAAGCTCAGCAGAGGAAAGTATGCTGATTAACTATATGTAGAGAGAGGCTCAGAGGATCTTTCAACGTATGGAACAGATTAGAGACCACAGAGTAGCATATGAGCAAATACTAGATAGCATCTTGAACCATAAGACAATCAATCAACTCAGTTTTAATCCAACTACATGAATGTTGTGTCTCCCTTTCTACCAGAAAACACAAATACTAAACCAATTTGAGCAGAGATCTTACTTCCGATACAAGAACTCATTTTGGTAAATATGCTCATATTGCGGCAGATCTTCATTATCTGGATCCTTCACATTCATAACAATTAACAAACAGTCACTGAATCAGCCAACTGTATCTCCCAAAATCTACACCCAAATTCACACCAACGATATTCACAAACAACATTTGAACTGAAACTTCAAAACCACAATTTGCAACACTATCAAGATCATCTGATTACATGAAAAACACATAATTCACCTAAGTTCGACCATGGAATCAGTAACTGAAAGCTAGATAATCACAAAACATGCAAATGAGTGACGAAATAAAGCCATACAAGTAAGAAATTCTCAAGGAAAAAGGGGGAAAAAGAAATAAAAGAAAAAACTTGCCATGTTTAATCACCAATCAGGACAGAAGGACCCTAGCTGGCCTCTGTAGCAATTGCTACGGCTAAGAGTTCCAGCACCTGCAATTGGAAGAAATTAGAACGGACATCAACAGAGTTCTCTGTTTGTGTCTTTTTTAGTTGTACCCTTACAAATAAATCAAGCGCAAGCACGCACAGACGGAAGTTGGGTCCAGAGATTATCAATTAAATAAAGACGAAACATATCAATCGAAAGCCGAATAATCGGCGGCCAGTGCGCCGAAATCAGCAAGAAATACATTCAACAAAAATCATGTTTCCAGGAAAATAAAATGTTATAGAAACTTGGCTAAACACTTTCAAACTTCAAATGGGAAATAACCTTAATTCATGCGACTCGTGCCAATTGCAGGTCCTAACTCCTAGGGTTTCCTTCTGGAACTGCCGACCACCGTCGAGCTACACAAACGTCGGACGGTATTCAGTTTCAGGCCTCGCCAGCCGAGTGAAACGACGTCGTTAAAGAGTTTCAATCTCCTTCCCTCCTGACTAGGGGTGTAAGTGTTGACCCTAAACCCGAACCCGAATCTGATCCTAATTCTATGGTTCGGGTCGGGATGGGTGAAGAGAAAATGTAAATTCGGGTTAACCCGACCCGATCCGTGTTCAGAATTTAAATAATCGGTTTGGGTCGGGTGAACCCGAAAAAATCCGACCCGACCCTATTTCTGATTTTCAGCCCAACTCAGTGAACTCACGCACGCACACCAGCCCAGCCCAACTCACGCACGCTGCGGCACACTGCAGGCACACGGTCACCAGCCGTCTTCACTCTTCAGACATCAGGTTCTTCGCTCCACTCTTCAGATCTGAATCCGAATCTGATTCCTCTAATCCTCTCTTCAGTTAAGCTCTTCGCCTCTTCTTCCTGACTTTCGCCTCTTCCCGACGAACGTGAACGAGTCACGAGACTCACGACTGTCATCCTCCTCCGTCCGGACTGTCCCTCTTCTCGGCGTTCTCTGCGACTGACTGCTGGTCTTCTGCTGGCTGCTGTGCGACGGCGCGACGTGAAGGTATGTCAACATTTGTGCAGTATGTGCATAACCT
>KK902571.1:28862-43151 GCA_000696445.1 Aquilaria agallochum
GTGCTTCAATTCTTGCAAACCGCTCCGGCGAAAGGAAGAAGAGGAGAGCAAAATTGGGTCAAACGTTATGTTTGTCCCTCATCTTTTTATTTTTATTCAAATTAATCCCTAATGTTTTTAGGTGCCAATTCGTGTACAAATGGGGAAAAAAAATTAAATATGTATGCACGTACTTAATGTTTTTCAGTTATATTTCATATGATTTGTACATATATGTCATGCAATTTGCACATGTATCTCACTTTCTTTATATATGGGATGAGATATATACATATCTATTATTCTACTTGTACACATCTTTAGTCATGCAGGTTATGCATTTTAGCTACATTAACATCCCTTTTTGTGTTGAAATTTTCTTGTCCAATAGAATGGATGAAGAGCAATTTAAGACTTTCTTCTATAAATTGTACAAATATGTTTAACATGATTTAATTTTATGATNTATATATATATATATATATATATATATATATATATATATATATATATATATATATATTGGCAACATACTCTGATCTCATTTGTACACATGCATCACATGTTTTGTATAGATAGCAAATTTTGACTTGACCTGACAACCTGGCCTAACCTATTCGAATTCAAGTCCAACCTGACTTGTCAATGACCCAAACCTAACTATATCCAACCCCAACCTAAACTTGAACCCGATTAAAATGAAATCCAAGAAAAACCCAAACTCTAATAACTCAAATTTGAAATACCTGAACCCAAAATGACCAAAACCTGAAATACCCAAACCCAAATTGACCTAAATCTAAAATGACTTAAACCTGAGACTAACCTAATTAGAACCTAAGATGACCCGATGATTAAACCCGACAAGACATGATTTTAACCTTCACCATAACCTTAACTTTTCTTTTTATTATTTTCCATATTTAGTAAGTTCTATCTATGGGGGCTTTCATATTTAGTAACTTCCTTATTTTGTGATTTCCAAATTTAGTAAGTCCTATATTTAGAGAAAGAGACTTCCATAATTGCCATTTTTCAGAGCTTTCATATTTAGTAAGTTTTATATTTGAGGAAAGAACTACCATATTTCTAATTTTTCTAACTTTTTTGTTTAATAATTCTTATATTTTGGGAGATAATTTTCATATTTAGTAACTTACACTATTTCAGTAGTTCTATACCTAGTAAGTCTCATATTTAGGAAAAGAATTTCTATTTTAGTAAGCTTCATATTTAGGAAAATAACTTCTATGTTTAGTAAGTCTCATATTTGAGTTTTTTTAAAACAAATAACTTCTATACTTAGCAAGTGTAATGATCTTGGAAGCCAATTGCCAAAATTACAAAATTCATCCTTAAACTTTTAAGTATAGTACAATAAGATGCCTTAATTTTAAAAATTTAATTTCAATCACCTATAATAATGAAAATATAGGTCCCTAAACTTTTGAAATCTTTACATTTTTACCTAAAATTTTTGAAAATTTTCAGTTTAACAACTAATAGTAAACTATACTTGCATTTCATAGCAATTTTATAAAAAAATCATCAAAATAAGAGCATAGAAAAATTGTCGCAGTATGTGTCTAAGTAATAGCTAAATGAGGTTCTAGGTGACTTGTGTAATGATAGCTGAAAGGTATAAGTCTAGAAAAACAATCAAGTATTATAAAGTGTTACCAATAATATTAAATAACCTAAATATGTAATAAATTATATTGAAAAAAATTATGAATTTTTTAATTAAACATACTAAGAAAAGAAAACTTTATCTTAAATTAAATTGCACCAAAAATTGAATTCTTTAATATAAATTTTAACAAAAATTGAATAAAAATTGAATCGATTTAGTCATTTTAACTTATGCATAAGTAACTTAACTGAAATCGAAGGTCAACCCAAATGTGGCCTGAAACATGACTTGAAATTACTTAAGACTAAAATTTATCAAACCTACATTAAACCCAAACCTAAATAAACCCGACGCAACCCAACATAAACCCGAAAGCAACTCGAACCTAAATAACTAGACCTAGTCCCAAATTTATACTAATCCGATTAGACCCAAACTTGACTCAACCTACTCAATTTCCATCCTTAAATTGTTATGTACATATCTATTACTTGCTTTATACATCAAATTTTATACATATTTATCATTTGATTTGTACAAATCTCAAATTTTGACGGAAAATAGAATTTGATACACTCACACTTGTTTTTTATAGGAGGTTGAACTTATTCGTGCTACCGAAAGCATATCTATAATTTCATTCGTACATATATCATACATTATTTATACATATCTCTTACTTTCTTTGCACAAAGAGTTTGTGCATATCTGATATCTAATTTGTCATTACAACAAAATAGAACTTTGAAAACAGTTTTTAGTATCTCGTATAAATGGTTTCTACTGCTTTAAAGGAAACTGAAGTGGTTGCCAACCGCTTCAAAAAAATACCTCTTACACAGGGCTTGCCTCAGAATTCTAAAGTAGTTGGGGAACCATTTTAAATTTTGATGTGGTCACTTGAGAAGCACTTAACTATTTCAAAAGTATTCATCCATGAAACCCCCTCTTAAACCACTTGTAGAAGTGGTTAACCGCTTCAACTCTTGCATGGATGTTTGAAGTGGTTAACTGTTTCTGTGGTCCTACACTTCCAAATCACTTGGAAGCGGTTTGCCGCTTCGAATTGCTAGTTGTTTAATTCATGTTCAAAGAGGCTAACTGCTTCCATTGGGTAAACGCATGTTCAATACCTTGAGGCGGTTAACCACTTCTTTTTTCTTTTTTTTTTTTGTTTTTAACAGCAACTTTTTCTGTGCTAATTTATGGGTTGGTATGATAAACCCGCATTGGTTTGGTTGAGTCATATAAAGAGAATGGAAAATAAAAATGAACCCTTAATTAATACAAACAGAATCCATAATCCATAGCATCTAACATCGAGAAAGTTCAAATACACCAAACAATCATTGCTGAGACAAATATTCACCATGAAAAAAATAACCAAGCTTTTGCAATGATTTATTTTCTAATTACTTTTGCGTCTTAATTTATATATGAAAAGTCTATTTTCTTCGGTATTTCAATATTGCCACACACACTTTCATTTTAGGGAAAATGCAATATGAATTTAAGTATGCAATGGCTGCTAAACTAAGCAATGTATTATACATATGAAAATGGCCTATAATAAATTAAGATAATTGAAATGTGGAGATCTTACCACCTTCTCATATACAATATCTCATTGGCTAAAGCTAATATATGTCGATCTACCATATATATTTCTCTCTTTAGTACTAATGTACCACCACCACCTAACCCAGTATTAAAAACATTAACAACTAAACCTTATCCACTATACTACTGTTTCTACTACCTTTTTCAACTCTTCCATTTAATGATAGCCCAATGGACCTTAGCAACACAAAGCTTTCTCACGACAAAGTTTGGTCCTCCTTAGTTCTTTTAGATCAGTTGCATGTTTATTGATGCAAATACCTTTTTATTTTCTTAGACATCAAATCTAAACGGAACAATGGAGTATAAATTATTTTAAACATCATTATTCAAAAATGATATAAATTATTTTAAACATTATTATTCAAAAATGAACAAAACAAAGATAGTGACATAGAGACTATTTACCTGGAGATTTGCATGTTCATCTTTGAACCCTTTTAGCTTCAAACCTCTATTTTTCTCAAACAGAACAACTTCTAAATAGCTAATAGGAATTGTGTTTTCCAATGTAGACAAAAACTAAAAAATAGAAAAAAAATTGGCAGAGAGAACATGTTGGCTTCGAATCAATTGGAGAAAGAAAGTGCCAAGCAAAAACATTGGAAGCGCACTAAAAAATAATTCACTAAAATTTGAAAAATTACAATCAATAGGACAAAATTGAGTAAGTCGATACAATTATATATGTACTTGAGCTTTGATGGCTGGAATTTACTGAGCAATTGGGGAGAATCAGAGAAGCTGAGAAATAGAGAGAGTGAGAGGAGGACAACAAAGTAGTCGAGAGGCGGAGAATGAGGATGGCGAGCAGGGGCGTAGCCAAGATTATAGACTAGGGGGCGTGTGAAATTGCTAATTGCAGCAAAAACTAGTTTGTATTCAGTCAAGAGAGGTTTTAAATACAGGAGGGAGGTCGAATAAGACCAGGAGTCCTAGAAGGACTCTGATACATAACTTGCGGAAGAAGAAAAACAAAGCAAGGGAAAACGTAAACGTTGTTAACACTCCTCCTCAAGTTGGAGCGTGCAGGTTGAGCATGCCTAACTTGCTCACCAAAAAATCAAACTGAGTTCCTCCTAGTGCCTTTGTTAACACATCTGCAAGTTGGCACTTGCTAGGAATGTAGCGAGGTATGATATCCTTTGATGTTATCTTATCACGTACAAAGTAGTAGTCAATTTCAATGTACTTTGTACGCTCATGAAATACTGGGTTTGTTGCAATATGGACAGCTGCTTGGTTATCACAATAAAGTGTCATCGGTTCAGTTTGATCAACAGTAAAATCTTTAAGCAACACTTTAAGCCAAGTCAACTCACTTGTAGCTGCCGCTATTGATCGATATTCGGCTTCTACTAAAGATCGCGACACGGTGGACTGTTTCTTCGACTTCCATGAGATTAACACATTGCCAAGCTTGACAATGAATCCAGTAGTAGATCGTCGTGTCTTAGGACACGCTGCCTAATCAGCATCACAGAAGGCGTGCAACGTAAGGGAACCTTTAGCTGGAAAGAAGAGACCTTGCCCGGGAGCTTGCTTCAAGTACCGCAAAACTTGCATGGCTGCATTATGGTGTTGTTCACAAGGCTCTTTCATAAACTGGCTTAGGAGATTCACCACATATGTGATATCCGGGCGGG
Source organism: Aquilaria agallochum (assembly GCA_000696445.1). Classification (NCBI taxonomy): domain Eukaryota; kingdom Viridiplantae; phylum Streptophyta; class Magnoliopsida; order Malvales; family Thymelaeaceae; genus Aquilaria; species Aquilaria agallochum. Next base: position 33,741 of record KK902571.1, read on the forward strand.
TAATGGTAAGATAAATAAGTTTGCCAATAAGTCTTCTGAACTATCCTGGATCTTGTAAACTCGAACCTTCAATAGAACCGAGTCGATGATGTTGTTGAAGGGGGAGGTGACTTGGTTTGGCACCTATCATCCCTGTATCCTTCAACAAATCGACAGCATATTTCCTTTGAGAGAGAAAGATCCCTTCAGGGGTCCGGGCTAGCTCCAAACCGAGAAAGTATTTTAACTTCCCCAAGTCCTTTAAGTGAAATTTATCATGTAAATAGCTCTTCAACTCGTTGATCTGAGTGGCATCACTTCCAGCAATAATCATGTCATCAACATAAACCAAGACAGCAGTAAAGTGCCTCTTATATTTCCAGGTGAACAAGGAGTAATCTGCCTTAGATTAAACAAAACCGTATTGAACAAGTGCACCTGATAGCTTTTCGAACCACTGTCGAGGGGCCTGTTTTAAGCCATAGAGGGACTTCTGAAGTTTACATACTAGATTGCCTTCCTGTTTGATCATTCCTGGTGAGGGCACCATATATATATCTTCATTCAAATCACCTTGAAGAAAGGTATTGTGGACATCAAGTTGGTGCAAGTGCCAGTTTTTCGTTGCAGCGATGGCCAATACACACCGAACGGTGGTGAGTTTTATTATAGGGGCAAAGGTCTCGGTGTAGTCAATTCCTTCAACCTGACTAAACCCCTTTGCTACTAATCAAGCTTTGTACCTCTCAATGGTGCCATCTGCCCTGTATTTGATTTTATAAACCCACTTACAGTCAATAGGTTTCTTCCCAGGTGGCAACCTTTCTATAGTCCATGTCTTATTTTTTTCAAGAGCCTGTATCTCCTGCCACATAGCATCACGCCATTTCGGGTCTGCATTTGCTTCAACAAAATTTTTGGGTTCTAAGCCATAGGATATTGCTGCAAGAAAAACCTTGTGTTCCATGACAAAACGTGTATTCGACAGAAATGAGGCCAAAGCGTAAGGCTTACCTGACGATGAAGAGGCTTGACTGACTGTTGAATGAGGTAATGGATTGTTTTCTCCAAGCAACTTATGCACATAGTCTTGAAGATATGAAGGAGGCCGACGGTTGCGTTGAGGTCGTGTTTCAGGTCGAGGTTCAGGACTCTTATTGTGATTAGGTGTAGGTGAGTTTTTAGCCTCTAAACATTGTGGTGTGGGTTGCATCATTTCAATTATGAGTTCATCTTCATGGTGGGTAAGGTTGGGGACAAATTGAGATTGGTTATCAAGCTCATTGGTAGTTTGGAAAGGAAAACAGTCCTCATAAAAGGTTACATCACGAGAAACAAAGGTTTTACGTGATTCTTGGTCAAACATTTTGTAACCTTTTTGGCCAACAGGATACCCAACAAACACACAAGGTTTAGCCCTGGCCTGAAATTTATCAGGGGCTTTTGAATGAAAATAGCCTAAACAACCAAACACCCGTAAGTGGTCAAGAGAAGGGGTTTTAGAAAACAGCACCTGATATGGGCTTTTTCCTCCAAGCTTTGATGATGGCATGTGATTGATGAGGTAAGTAGCTGTAAGAACACACTCACCCCAGAAGTTTATAGGAAGGCTGGCTTGAAACCGGAGGGCTCGGGCAACTTTAAGCAAGTGATGATGTTTTCTTTTAACTACTCCATTTTGTTGGGGAGTGTTGACACATGAAGTTTGAAGAATGATGCCATTTTATCTAAGAAATGAGAAGAATGGGCCAGCAACAAATTCTTGGCCATTGTCACTTCTCACATGAAGTATGGTTTTGCCAAATTGAGTTTTAATCATGGCGTAGTATGTGGCAAAGTGAACGGCAGCTTCCGATTTGTGTTTCATCAGGTACACCCACGTACAACGACTGTAATCGTCAACAATGGTCAGAAAATAATGAGCACCAGACAATGAAGGTGTTTTGCATGGTCCCCAAATATCAATATGTATTAAATCAAAAAATGAATTACTGGTACTCAAGCTTCTCGGAAAAGGTTTTCGGGTTTGCTTGGCCCGATGACAAGAGTCACAGCATTTATCTAAATTTCTAAGAGATAGGTTGCTAAGCTGAGGAATTTGCAACAATTTTTCAAAGGGTAAATGGCCAAATCGTCTATGCCAGGTAATTGTGGTTTTTTCAGCTGACTTTGGGACTGCTGCATGTGCCTTGAATTCCTTGAAGAAGTACAATCCATCATACTCTTCACCCTTGCCAATCAGCCTCTTCGACTTCAGGTCTTGCATCACACAGAAATTTGGGAAAAAGGTCACGGAGCAGTTCAACACCTTTGTAATCTGGCTGACAGACAACAGATTGCAAGTGAACGAAGGCACACATAGAACATTATTCAATTTAAAATTAGGAGTCAACGACAGCTGGCCACAAGAATGCACTTTCATGCAACTCCCATTTGGTAATTTTACTGGCGAGTGAGATGTGGCCGGTTGGCAGTCTGTAAGCAAGGCTGGTTGCAACGTCATATGCTCAGAAGCTCCAGAGTCAATAATCCATCTTGAGGAAAGTTTAGAGACATTACCAACAAAATTAGCAGCTGTGTTCTGAGTAGATAGGAGAGTCATGAATTGGTTGAATTGCTCTTGTGTGATATTTAAGTTGCCATCCTCCTTCTTTAGATAGTCGACACCACTACTTGTACTTGCTTTATTCATTGTAGTCCTGCCAGACTTCCCTGACATTTTTTTCTGTGTCTTCTTCCCTGGGTTTTCCCACCAGTCTGGGTAACCAATAAGTTCGAAGCAACCTTCTGAGAGATGCCCTATCTTCCCACAATAGGAGCAATGCAGCTTGCTTTTGTCCATGTTCTTGTTTGAGGCAGCAACGCGACCCTTCGATTGCTTAGCTGCAAACGCAGCTGCCTCTCCTAGAGCATTCTGAGAGATAATGACTCCCTGTTGCTTCTCCTCCTTAGCTACGAGGGCGTAAGCTTTGTTGAGGCTTGGCAGTGGATCCATATTAAGAATTTGCGATCTAATGACCCCATAAGGAAGTGAAACAGTTTTTCACTTTCTTTTTCGGTTACTAGTTCCATCATGGCACCGCAGGTGCATTGCGGCACATTTGAGTAAGTGGCTAACTCATCCCATAATGCTTTAAGTTTGGAGTAATATGCGACAACTGACAAATCTTGTTGCTGCATCAAGGTAATATCTCTCTTCAACTCATAGATCCTTGGGGCATTGCCTTGCGAGAAGCGTTCATGGAGGTCCAGCCATACTTCATGGGCTGTTTCTACATGGTGACGCTATTATGCAGTTCTGGTGACAGCGAATTGATCAGCCATGCTATAACCATTGAGTTGTTCTTCTCCTAAACGGGTTTGATCGGATCATCTTCTCCAAGCTTCTCAAGAGTTCTATCGATAAAATTGAGTTTGTTCTTTGCACGTAAGGCATTTTTCATGGCCCTATGCCAAGTTGGATAATTGTCTCCTTGAATGAGACAGGTGACCAAGGTTGCGCTGAGGCTGTCCGACGAGTTTAGATAAAATGGAGACAAGATATCCAAAACAAAGGGCATTGTGCTTGATCCAGTCCCGTAGGTGTGCATTCTGCTGTCGTCCGCCATTGAAGATTGAACAAGGAAGAACTCGGTTGTTGTTTGGATTTAAAGATTTAGGGATTTAGGGGTTTGGGATCGAGCCCTGCTCTGATACCATGTAAAATTGCTAATTGCAGCAAAAACTAGTTTGTATTCAGTCAAGAAAGGTTTTAAATACAAGAGGGAGGTCGAATAAGACCAGGAGTCCTAGAAGGACTCTGATACATAACTTGCGAAAGAAGAAAAACAAAGCAAGGAAAAACGTTAACGTCATTAACAAGGCAGTGGTTGGCCGCTGACGGTTGCCGTTGAAAATGAAAAGAGAAGAGTGAATCGCGTCATACATTGGCACGCCGCCGTCACATCAGGAGCCTTCGCAAATCACAATTGCTAATCACAAATTGAGGGCGCTCTGTCTCTATGAAACTAAAAGAGAAATTTACAAAAACCCCCATCTGGTAAGTCCTAACCTACACTTATCACCTCTATATTCCAAAATCTACACTTATCCCCCTCTTAGCTAACTCAGTCACTAGACCCACTTTGATGGTGGGCTCTATAACATCTTAAAATTTGTAAACCCAAAACTAACCCTTAATACTCTCTTCCATTGCGTTTCACAGCCGTTCAGTTTTCTCTTCCAGCAGCGAAAGTTTCCCTCCCTGGCCCTGGGTCTTCCTCTGCTTCCGCCTCTAGGTTCTGCATCAATCTTTGTTTTTGGAGTTTACTATGGCACTCTCAACGTCCTCAAATCTGTCTCCCCAAAGAAATTAAGGCTACTTATCCAAAATTGGCTCACCAGGTCCGCCTCTTGCTTTTGATAGAGAATGAAAGGACGGGAAGAGATAATGGATGATCAAGACTTGTTGTCAAAATTCTGCTAAAGTAAACCAAAATCCATTCCAATCCCCAAATTCAAGACCTCAGGCAATTGCATCTGTTCCCAAACAAATGGATGATCAAGACATAGTCCAGGACGTCAAGCATCATACTCATGAGTTTGATTTCCCAAGCAGGATTCCAATGAAGTGAAGTTCTTTTTTCACCAGATTTTGATTTTCCGAACAAGATTATGATGAGATGGTGGAGCTCCTTGGTCCAAATGGGGAGGAATTGCTTCTAAAAGGTTTTTGGATCTAAGTCAAATGTACAGATGCTCTCGATATGGATGATCCTGCAGTTGTTCGCTTACACACAAAACTTCCCCATCGCCAAGTTCTGTGGTAGCTATGGCTCTGTACTCGATTTTCAACTGGCAGCTGATACTGGAGCTGGACTGGGAACTGGCGGTCAAAGCCGTCATGCTCAATGAATCATGGTGGTTCATTGTGGTGGCCTAGTTCTTGTATTTCATGAGCAGCAGAGCAGGTCTTGCGGCCGCACATGGAATGGCTTCTTCTGGAAAGTGTTTTAGGGAATCAGGGTACATATGCTCATGTACAGTCTGAGGATTGGAGCAGATGCGTGACAAATTTAGGTTGATAGAGAAAGACAATCAGCAAGGGGTAATTTCGGGTTTACAAAAATTGTAAGTTATGTTGGGGCCCAACATCAATGTGAACAGTTACAGAGTTAGCAAAAAGGGGGTAAGTGTAGGTTTTAGAATATCTAGGGGGTAAGTGTAGGTTAGGGCTTACCCCAGGGGGATTCCTGCAAATTTCCCAAACTAAAAAGGAAAAGAAAAGAAACGGACCGGATCCAGATTCATTAAAATCATTTAAAAATGGTTAAAACATATAAAAGTCCTCCATTAACTTTAAAACTTACATATATGTACCTAACTTTAATTTTCCTACAATTACACCACATATACTGTCTACCCTATAAAATTTTCCAAAATTCTAGGGGGGGCGGCTGCCACCTATCGTCCCTAGATAAATACTCCCTTGATGGTGAAGGTGAAGAATGAGGAGCCTGAGAGGCGAAGAACCCCTAGAACGAGAGAAGGCAAAGGCGATAAATGATAGGGGCAAGGGACGGTGAACGAGGACGCAAACGACAATGCTCGATGGTTGAGAATAAGGAAGCGAAAGTCGGAGAACACGGGAAAAAAAGATAGGTCTAGCGAGAAGGTGATAGAGCTAAAAGGCTTTAGGATCCAATTTTTTTATTCCTTTTAAGAAATTCCCCAGCTCTTTTATTTTGTTTTCAAACGTTCCTAAATTTTACATTACTTTACAATTTGGCCATTATTAGAAAACAACATTGGAAGTGGTCATTATAAACCGTTTCCAAGTGAAGCACACCTNTATATATATAGGGGAAATGTAAAAAAAAGTTATATAACTTTTGCAACTTTTCTAAGAAATCATATATCTTCACGATTTTCTATTTAAGTCTTATATCTTAAAAAACATGATCACCGTCAGTCCTATAGATGGAAAATTTGACGGAAATCCGATGTGATGGAAAATAGTCGTTAAAAACAAGAGGAAAAAATCAAAATTGGACATCTGACTTTTTAACTTTTATAATTAAGTCACTATGTTCCTATTTTCTCACAATTCATTTTTGGACTCAAAAGAAATCTAAAACTGTGTAACTCTAATTTGAATGTGCAGGTTGACTTATTGTTTTTGTGCTTGAAATTTTTAGAAATTTTTTAACATAAACTATTTCTTCTTCTTCTTCTTCTTCCCTAAATAAACTATTATATTTCCTATATTTTAAGGCCATTGATTTCCATTACGTCAATGGAATATACCATGACATGTCAATTGAGCCATTTAAAAACTAGCACTTTACCTACTTAACAATCATTTAAAAAATTTCTTTTAGAATGTAATTAATTATTTATGAGTTATCCAACACAAAAATAAATTTTTAAAAAATACTATATTTTAAAAATATATTTTGAGCTTATTAACNTTTTTAACATAAACTATTTCTTCTTCTTCTTCTTCTTCTTCTTCTTCTTCTTCTTCTTCTTCCCTAAATAAACTATTATATTTCCTATATTTTAAGGCCATTGATTTCCATTATGTCAATTGAATATACCATGAGAATGAGAATATCATGTCAATTGAGTCATTTAAAAACTAGCACTTTACCTGCTTAACAATCACTTAAAAATTTTCTTTTAGAATGTAATTAATTATTTATGAGTTATCCAACCCAAAAATAAATTTTTAAAAAATACTATATTTTAAAAATATATTTTGAGCTTGTTAACTTATAGAATTTCATTTGATGTATAAGTCAAATGAAAAATTAAAAATATTAATTAATAATAGTGTATTAAATAACTCATTACTTAATATTTCATAACCAATTTTGTAATATTTAATAATATATAGATATATATATTTCGTTGTACTTTATGGATTCCATTATTAGACGATTTAATATTTTTTGAGTAAATTTCAGGAATGGTCCTTAATCTTTAGTCATTGTTCCCTTTTAGTCCCTAAGGTGTTGAGTGTTCTGTTTTAGTCCCAAATTTATTAAAATATTTTATTTTAGTCCTAAATCTTTTGAAAACATTTCATTTTGGTCCTAATTTGATGAAATTTGTTAACTCAAAGAATTTGTCCAATAACAGCTTTTTAGATCATAATTTAAACTATTTGGTAATTATCTTACAATAAATTTAATATGTATAATAACTTTTTACAATTAATAAAAAATTCAAATCATTTTTTTTCTCTCTGTAAATTGAACTTATTTCAATTAGAAAGAAAAACTATTAATTTAAATTGTCTATTTACTATAAACAAATATTAAACTGTTTAAATTTACTAGAAGACAGTTACCAAATAATTAAATTAGAATTTCAAAACTTTCTGTCAGACAATTATTTTAAGTTAATGAATTTTATCTAATGAGGGATCAAAATGAAACAATTTTAATAGGTTTAGGACCAAAATAGAACATTCAATAGGTTAGAAACTAAAAGAAAATAATGACTAAAGATTAAGGACCATTTATGCAATTTACTCAATCTTTTTCTTATTAATTCTTCATGCTTTTATAGAAGGTTGGAAGAATAAACTACAAAATTTTACAATGTAATAATGATGATTTCATTAATGATGAAAAAATGGATTTATAAACTAATGAATACATAGATATATAGCATGATTAATTAATTATAAAATTGTGTGGCGGTATAATTAAGTCATTAATATCTGGATCGGGATTGAAGTCATTCAGCTCTAGTTTTCTTGCCAGATGATAAATGTTAATTTTGTGGTCAAACATGTTGACTTTTTGTCAACTTTGACCACAAATTTTTACCTTATCACTCAATATTTTTGGCCAATTCTTGCTTTGATCCTTCATTTTGTAGGCTGGAGAAGCGGACCATAGCATTGGAATGGCACCGGGACAAGCGGAACGAAAAACGGGAATGCAAAAGTCAACAGAAATTATAACTATGAGGCACAGTACAAAAGTTCTCTGCCTAAAAAACACACCCTGAAAGCCTAGGCCCCAGGCACCTGCGAGCCTAGAGGCCTAGGCGCCCAAGCACCCCTTCCTGAGGCCTAGGCGCCAGTCACCCGGGAAAGTGGTCCCCTACCTCAAATTTGAACTCAAGCTTGCTATTGGCCAAGGATTTCTATCCAAATGNAAATTGCACTTGTAATGCCCCTCTTGAACTAGCAATTTGGATGGGAGTCCATTCTAGTGTAAGCTTGGGAGAGTGACCCTTTCACTTGGGAGAGTAAGGGCCCAATTAGTTAACTTCACCAACAAGTAGAAAAATCAAATTATTAGCCTTAATTCACTAGCTAACCAAGTCAAATAGTGAAAATCATAGAAAGTGTGTTTTGTTAATTCATTAAAAAAACCCCTAATTTGCATTGTGTTTGTTGTTCTTGTTTAGTAGTAATTTAAGTGGAGTTGCAAACTTAGTTATTTTCATAGTGAGTAAATCATCAATTGTTGCTTGTTTAGCTAAAGTGAGTCTCAAGGTAGTGGTAATTAGCAAACAATGCAAATCAATCTTCGTGGGAACGATATCTTATTCACCCTATCTATACACGTCCTGTGCGTTTGTAGATTAGGGTTGTAAAACTCATAACAAGTTTTTGGCCCCATTGCCGGGGATTGATTGCATTGAATTGTTCAATATCATTGTTAGAAGATTGATTCTAGACTAAACCTTTATATATTTTTTTACTTATTTGTTGCCTTTGTGCTTGGATATTCCTTTGATATGTACCATTGGTGCATAACCCGTTCCCAACACTCTATTTTGTTACCATTCATTCCGGAGATTGAAAGACATCTTAGAGAGCTTAGAACAACATCACACTTAGGAGAATCAAGCTCCACTTCTACATCCATGGAGGGTGGAGGTGATAACCTCAATGGTAATGGATATAATGGTGGCAATGGAGGAAATGGAGTAAATGGAGGGATGGATCATCAAGATGGAGTCTATCCAAGAAATGTACAAAGGCCTATTAGGGAGTACATCCGACCCTTGGTGACGGAGAATTATTCGGGTATTGTGAGGCCACCGGTTCAAGCCAACAACTTTGAGTTGAAGCCATCCTTGATTTCTTTTATCCAACAAAACCAATTTGGAGGCTTGGCTTCGGAGGATCCTAACACTCACATACGGATTTCTTGGAAGCTTGTGACACATTCAAGGCTAATGGAGTCTTCACCGATACTATTAGACTTTCATTATTTCCTTTCTCACTGCGGGACAAGGCTAAAGGGTGGTATCAATCACTTCAACCGGGGAGTATTGCTACATGGAATGAAATGACCAAAAAATTCTTGAGCAAGTTTTTTCCTCCATCCAAGGCTGCCCACTTGAGAGCTTTAATTGTGACATTCAAGCAACATGAGATGGAGTCCATTTCGGAGGTTTGGGAGAGATTCAAAGAGTTGCTTAGGA
>KK902572.1:19453-45905 GCA_000696445.1 Aquilaria agallochum
GGGAAGAACTAGGGCACGCCCCTCTGACATCGCAAAAACCCAGGCACGCTTATCCATAATCGACATGTTTGACCAAAGGATACGACGGTTCACGAACCTGCTGCAGAAGAAAGCAAAAGCAAAAGCTGCACATGCCTTGAGGTCGCAGAAAGAACTAGGGAAGGGTACCTCGGCTATGAAGGAACGCCTTCTGAAAAAAAGAAACTTCTTGAGTAGAGCTCCAACCACGAGTTAGGTAAAGAAGCCTTCCCAAAAGCATAAAGCTAAAGTCTCCGCTTTGACTTCCCGGGAGGGGGCATGTGATAGCCAAGGTGCTGATCACCCTCCGAAGGCACGGGTTCGAGCAAAGCACCGACCTCGGAAGAGAAATCACTCACCACAGAAGGAAGGATGTTTGACCTCCTGAAATCCAGCCTCGGGGTCTCTCCATTCCAGGAAACGACAATGCCAACCTCGGGGGGACGAGTAAGCCGTCCTCGGAAATGGGGATGTCTCCGAGAAAGGTCACATTCTGGAAATATACTCCTGCGATACCAAAAGTGACCTCGGAAGACAAGTTCTCCGAAGAGGTCTCCTCTACCAAAAAGGGGCCTCGAGAGTACGACATAAGCATTTAAGGAACCTCTAACATATCCCTGATAATCCGCCCCCAGTCACGTCCTGACACGCCGCCTGCAGGGATACTCTAGCACGCCACTCTCAGGTTACCCAGAGCCCTAGCCTGCAAACCCATGCCGACTAGGGGTCCTCTATTGCCCAAAAGATGTGGAACGCATCCCGCCGAACATGTGTCACGATCTGGGCCGGCCATCTAAGAAGGACTATTACTATTCATCCCTCTACAAATACCTGGTAATTATTCCAGAAGGGGGGGAACATTTTTTCTTGGAGATAAGATACTTCTTTACTCTTTATCATCTCATGACCTCCAAAATACTCACTGGGGCGTCGGAGCTCCTCCCCGGAAAAACACTCCGGGGACCTCCTAACCCTTACTTCCTGTGACTTTCAGGTGATCTTCTCAGAGTACGTTCGTCCCAGGCCTCTCTCCATTTCCATAAGTGCCTGCCACCTTCACCATGACACACGAAGGAGATGCTGAAGGGCATCATCTTCTAGGATTACTCTTCAAAAATGGCTGATCTTGGGAAGAAGTTGGTTGTCCAAGGACAAGGCTCTTTGGGAAAAGAATGAGTCCCTTACTACTCAAGTTGCTGCTATTTTGAAGGAAAAGCAGTTGCTTGAGGCCAAAGTGGATCAAATGAAGAAGTCGAAGAAATAGAAGAAGAAAGAATTGAACAATCTAAAGAAAGAGAAGGCCAAGTTTGATGAGATGTCAAATGCCAAGTTACTATGCCATTACCTTGACATGGACTTGTCCTTCAGTCAGGCACTTGAAATTCTTTCGGGGCATTCTTTGGCTTGGTCCAAAAAAGAGTTCTTTGGGCTCCGTCAACAGGCCTGTTTGGATAAGCTGTGTTCAAATGAGGAGGATGCTAAAGATAGCTCCCTTGAAAAGCCTTAGGATAAGAATGCTAAGGCGCAGATATAACCCTTTGTTTGCAATTTTTTTTTGCTGTATTTATTTCTATTTAAGCAATGAAAGATATTTCTTCCTTTTCATCCATCTTCTTGCATTTTCCCCAAATTTTATTAGAGATCTTTACTATAAACCACACCTTTTTCCTCATGGTGCTTCCTAAAGTGTGCGTTGAACACATATTTAGGACTTTTCAAAGTGCTAAAAATTTCATTAAGTACCAAATATAAATTCCTTAAAGGTACTCACAGATTATTGGTTGACTAGCCTTTCTCTGAAAATTTCTCTAAGCATTTTAGGCATAGTATTTTTTGAAGGAATCTGAATGCCCAGTGTTCTTTAATTTTGTTCCTTCGACATTGGCTAACTTGAAGACCCCTAGTCTTACTTCTTCAACAATGAGGTACAGTCTTTCCTATATTGCTAGAAAGATGCCATAGGTGAGCTTCCGATGTTCCACTTCGGTAGTATAAAGAACCAGGTCCCCTATCTTGATTCTTTTAGGTTTCACCTTGGTATTTGTTGTGACTACGACTATCTATTGGGAGGCCCTTCATCTTAGTTTGGTGGTTTTTCTATGTTCTTTGATCATATCTAGATTAACCCTTAAATTGAGGTTGTTTTTATTTTGATCAAAGACATGGACTCGAAGAGAGGGACTTACTCTCTCGACAAGCAGGAGTGCCTTTATTCCAAGTACCAGCGAAAATGAGGTCTTTTTAGTGGTTTTTCTAGAAGTTGTTCGATAACTTCATAAGATACAAGGAAGTTTAGGAGGCCATTTCCCTTTTGCCTTCCCCAACCTTTTCTTTAGCCCATCTTTCAAAGTCCTATTGGTCACTTCAACCTATCTGTTGCTTTGTGGGTGAGCCACTATAGTAAAGTACAGTTTTATGCCTGGGCAGCCTATGAATTCTTGGAAACCCTTGTCTATGAACTAGGTTCCATTATTAGCAACTATCACCTTTAGGCAACCAAGCTGGCAAATAATGTCTTTTCCATGTGAACTTCTATACCTCTCTTGCTGACATGGTGACCAAAAGTTTAGCTTCAACCCACTTAGTGGGAAAATCAACTGCTACTACGCAATACTTGAGTCCACCTAGGGCCATAGGCAAGGGCCTTATCAGATCAATGCCCCATACAATGAATGGACAAGGATAGCTTGCTGAAGTTAGGACTTCAACCAATACCCGTTTGATCAGAAAGTGACACTGACACTTATCATAACTTTTAACCAAGGTTCGAGCGTTTTTTGTATATAGTCAGCCAAAAGTACCCTTGTCAAAGGACTCATGTGAGTGCATTAGTTTTAATTAGGATCCACACATTATTTCATTCTACCTCATCTTCCCCAATGCACTTTTGCAATGCATTGGAATAGCATTGCCAATATAGCTATTCACCTAGGATGAAGTATCTTCCTAACCTTTGCCTTACTTTTGCTGCTTCCCAATGGTCGTCAAGTAAGACTCCTTCTGCCATGAATTTTTTTAGTGAAGCTCCCCACCCACCTTCAATGACTTCCAGTAACATGGTAGCTACGCTTGGGATATCTCAAACTTCAATGTGGTGAGGGGATTTAGCTAAGGTGTCTACTTCCAAATTCTCTTTTCAAGGTACCTTCTATACTTGTACCTTCTTGAACCGTTGAATTGGGTTATTCATAAGGTCACCATATTTCTTCAAAATTGGTTCTTTGACCTCATATTATCCTTTCAGTTACTGAACTAAGAGTTTTGAGTCACTACAAGCACTTAGTGACCTAATTTTGATATTTTGAGCAAGTTCCAGCCCATCTATTAAGGCCTCATCTTGAGCCACATTATTTGTCACATCAAAACAGAATTTAATAAACTTAGTGGTCTGCATTTCTTTGAGACAATGAAGGATGATACCTTCTACTCGTTGCTCAGAACCAAATGCCCCATCAATAAAGAGTGCCCATTGTGGGTTTCTTTTTTGCAGGGGACTCATGCTTCCTTCTAAGCCTTGAGGAAGTTCGATGATGAAGTCTGCTAGGTCCTGAGCCCTTATAGCCTTTCTTGGCTCGTAGATGATGTCATATTCTCCTAGTTCTATGCACCATTTGGATAATTGCCTAAAGTGGTCAGCCCTTTTTATGACATCCTTCAATGGCAAACTAATTCGAATGATTATAGTATAACCTGTTAAATATGGCAGAAGTTGTCGTTCGGCTAGGATCAAGGAGTAAATAGCCTTTTGTAAGATTGGGTATCCTACTTCAGCATCATCCAAGGACTTGCTCACATAGTACATTGGCTATTACTTCCTGTTTTCTTCTTCTCTGATAAGAACTGAGCTCACCATTTTTCCATTCACAGGGAGGTAGAGTATGAGGGGTTACCTTTCTTGCAGTTGCCGAAGTGTGGGCAACTTTGGCAGAAATTGTTTTAGGTTGTTTTGTCTTGTACAGGAATTTGTCTTTATCTTGATCAAACACTTCTGCAGTAGCCTTGGTCAGCACCTTGAAGAAGGGTTGACATTGGTCTCTATAGCGTGATAAAAATCTACTGAGTACTGTTATTTTGCCTATAAGTCTTTGTATGTCTTTAAGTGTCTTTGGCATCCGGGTAGTGAGTAAGGTTTTAACCTTCTTAGGGTTAGCGTCAAATCCTCATTCAAAAAACCATAAACCTGAGGAATTTGTTAGCCTTAACGCCAAACACACATTTCTTCGAGTTTAACTAAATGCTAAACTTTCTAAGTTGTTGGAAAGTTTCTCTTAGGTTGCTGATATGATCGTTCAGCAACTTGCTTTTAACGATCATATCATCCACATACACTTACATATTTCACCTAACTTGGCTAGTGAACACTTTGTCCATGAGGCGTTGGAAGGTTACCCCGGCATTCTTTAGTCCAAAAGGCATTCGAACGTAGCAGGAAGTTCCTTCATCGATGAACGATGCTTTCTCTTCATCGACTGGGTCCATTCAAATTTGATGATATCTGCTAAAGGCATCGAGGAAACTTAGCAAACCATAGTTGGCTGTGGAATCTCAAGGCTATTGACTGAAGGCAAAGGGTATGAGTCCTTTGGGGAAGCATCATTCACCCTTACAAAGTCTATACACATTTAAAGTTTATCACTTCTATCTTTTGTTGCTATGACAATATTCCTGAGCCAGTATACTTGCTATAAGACTATGTTGAATTATATCCAAAATTATCCTGAACATGTCCTTTAGTGAGTAGGTAAATAAATCTTCATTTCAAACTAGAAAAGTTACACGGTCTGCCTTTTCCTCTTATGGTTTGCTTTTTCCCACTCAAGTACTTCAGCCATGAATCAATTCTAAATCCTCAGCTTCTACTTTTTCTTCCCTATTTTTTCCATCTTTCTGGAGGTCATCCTCCTTTGCTCGATGTCCTTCCGTATTGTGAGTGCAAATTTTGGAGGGGACTTTCTAGCCTTGACAAACACGTTTCACACTTCTACCTAGTCAATGAAGATTTTAGTGTCCCTTTTGGCTGATGTGAATATCAAGGTTAGGTTTTTTATATCTAACCTTATATGAAGATTACCCAACACTTGCCTACCGAGGATGGCATTGTATGGGGAAAGGACATCAATGACTATAAACCTTGTCATACTGGACATAAGAAATTTGGATCTGCCCTTAATTAAGGTCCCTTTTAACATTAATGTCAAATCAATCCAATCGAGCATTTGGAGTTCCCCATGGCCTATGCCAAATGTAGGGGATTTCATCAAATTGAGATTGTCTTCAGGAATTCCTAAATACGGCAATAAATGAGTAAACATGACATTGGCATTTGAGCCATCATCGCATATGACCCTTTTTACATCCTAATTTTGAATACAGTTGTGATCAGTAAATGACCATTTTGAGGAAATTTAATTGAGGATGCATCGTTATGCATTAGCTTGTTCTCAGGGTTGTTAAAGTCCATCAGGGAGATTTTATGTTCCTTTCTTTTCCTTTCTGCTGAGGATATACCTGTGGTGATGGTTTGAATTACCCCCATTAACGGAGGGGGCTGTCTTTGAAAGCTTCTATTAGTTCAGCACCTATCAGAGTTATACTCTTCATCTTCTGCACTTTTGCCTTCATCTCTTTTTTCATGTGCCTTTAGGGATAAGAGCCAAAGATAATGTCAAAGTTGCCCTTGCTTGATTAGTGGCTCTATATATGTTTTGAGTTGGAAGCAATCTTCAGTGCCTAGCTGTGATCTCAGTGAAACTAGGAGTACTTCATCATGTTTTTCTTGCTATCAAAGGCCATGGCGCTCGGCCACTGGATCATTGTTCCTTGCTTTTTTAGGACCATCAAGATTTTCAACCTTATGGTGTTCAAAGGGGTAATGGTCAGTTGTTTCTTTCTATTTTTTGAAGGTCGGTGGCTTCCCTCCCCATGATATTAAGATTAAATTAGGAAATTTTTGATACTCTTATTATCATACCTCAGTCCACCCATTCAAAGTTTTTCAGCAGTCATGTGTTGTTTGACTGTCCTATAAAATTCACCCAAGGTTTTAAGGGGGCCATTTGAAAATTCATAGGATAGTTAGGAGTCCCTTTTAAGGCCTCTAGTCATCGCTAGAATCGGAATTTTTGCCCAACATCTTGGACACTTAGGGCTTCCCTATTAAACATCTCAACATAATCCCGGATGGTCTCACCATTCTTCTGGGTTATGTTAAACATTTGGGCAGGCATCTTCACTATTAAGCAAATTTCAATAAACTACTAGGTGAAGGCTGTGGCAAGCTCCTTTAAGCTTAAAATGGAAATTGACGCCAAAAAGTTGTACCAAGCAATGGCACGTCCTAAAAGCGTTACTTCAAAGCATTTGTAGAAGGTAGCATCATCGGTGCCATGTAGCATCATGCTTCTATGGTATTTTGTCAAGTGCACTTCTAGGTTGCTTCTATCATTGTAGTTTTCTAATCTTGGCATCTAAAATTTAGTTGGAATTGGTGCCATAGCTATATCTCAAATAAACAGTGATTCTTCATCAACATAAGCTTTTGAAAGCTGCGACCATACTGGCTTTCAGGACACCTGCCTTTCCACTCGATCCAACCTTTCTGGAAACTTTTCTATTAGAATCATAGTAGATCCCTCTTGTCCTTGGTGAAAATCATCTAGACATCAGGAATGACGCCTTCTCTACAGTGAGGCACTTCACCGGCATAGAGAAAGGCTCTTTTCCAGGGAAGAAGGGCATCTCCAACATGAAGAGGGTTATTCCCTAGGGTATGAGCTCTTCCCTCTTTGTCTTCACAAAGGATTCTTCATAGCTGAGGAGTCAATGTGTAAACTAGGGTTGGTTATGTTTTGACAAGCTAACTTGCAGCCTATATCCTTAGGCTGCTTGCGAGAGGTCATTTGGCTTATGGTCTTACCCTGACCTAGACGTTGGTTTATATGTGCCATTAACGAGTGCTGGAACTCACATTGGAAACCTATGGTGACCATCAGAGGACACTTCTCCTATGGCTATAAGGTCCCTAGAGTAGGAGAAGGTGGTGTGTTTGCAGCATTTCTAGGCTTTATCAGGCTTTAGGGGCTTAGGATCCATTTGTCCGTAGAGTGAGGCGTCTCTACAATGGCGACAAGGGTTGAGTTCCCATAGATGATACCGAATGATGCTCTAGGATATTTTCTATGCAAGACATTGGTACTCAAATCGTGGCTACAAATGAAGACGCCAAAGGAAAAAAAACTCTACAAGACAAAGGAAGAAGAGGGCTAAAGGGGGTCCCCCGGACTATTTTCCAGGGAGGAAGCCTCTGATGCCTAAGTTAGCCATAGCATTTTTAAAAAGAGTATAAGAATGTAGAGTAAGGTTTTAGATCCTCCACCTGGGAGTGCTCCTATGAATATTTATAAAAGGCGAAGCCAATTGCCTGCTTAGCTCGTCATAAGAATATATGAACATGTGTATGGCCAAATCAAGGGGTCTACGCATTTTTCTCCCCAATGAATGATCCCTAAGCTAGGCTATATGAGCAAGTAGAATGATGCTTTAACATGATTCAAGGGTGAGGAGGTAACTGTCTTGCCAGTGGTCCTAAGTGCCACGTGTTGATACAGCTAGAAAGGGTCAGATGTCTGGGCTACCTTGTTGGGCACCAAGGTTGCTATTCTTTGCTGAAAGTTATGCTGGTCTAAAGGTGCTTGAATACTAATCCTCCCAAGGGTGACCCTCTCCAGACCTTTTCAATGAGGGAGACCATCTTCGGTTATGTGGGTTATTCAGCAAAAGCTATGGTGCTAGCTCTTCAACTATTAGTTTTCTCCTTACCTTACTCCCCTCGAATTTAATGCAAGGTTTCTATTATTGATGTAACTATAACTCTTGGGTGCATCGAGGATGGTGTGTCCAAGGAGGTGCCTACAAAGAGACAACCAAGCAAGGAAAAAAAGGACCATGTGGAGATTTTTCCTTTTCTTAGGCTTTCATGATATTCTCATTGGCTTGAGAAAATCACATTGTTTGAGCTATAACCATGTCATATTTAATTAGTTGTTGGCATGAGATGCATGTTTTATATTTTTATGTAATACATGTATAATGTTAGTATTATGCCCAAGAGCCAATCATGAGATGATTGTATTTTGCACATTGAGTTATGATATTTTATTAAGGCATTAATCCAGCAATTACATTTGTTGTTTTGTTTCTGCATAATGTAATAAACATAATTGTAACCCTAGAATAATGATATTCTCAAATGTCCCTAGTCTAGTATTATTGTGGAGTGGGTTACAATAATACATAACAACTAGCATATGTGCAGACTTGTATGAGATATGTAGTCTACATATGGGTACAAGCTAGAGAACTTGTGACTAGACCGACCCACCATGAGAACGCTACATGGATCGTTATATAAGTGTCATAAGTGATTCTCATAGTGATCATGGTATATCTAGTCCTTTGACCTAAGGTCATCAAGGTTCCCTACATGTGAGTCACATACTTTGATACTTCCCTTTGTTGCTCGTAACTGAGTGAACGTCATGGAGGCCATTGGGTATGTCACATATCATGCAAGGGGATTTGTATGATCAAGATGGGATTTTTCCTTCCTATGTAACGGGAATGATATGTTTGGGCCTCTTGATACAATGAGAGTTAGAAAATGCATGGTGATGCTCGGATGAGTTGATATACGATATCAATGTCATCAATTTAAGTTAGTCTACTCGATAATCAAGAAACCAAAGATTGGGCTATACGAGAATGACACATTCCATGTCTCGTGCCTAGTCTTGATATCTTGGACAAAAGGACAATGGCATATACGGGTAATGATCATAAAGGTTTAGTTGAATCACCGATAATCTTGTCACTTGGGCAGCAATAATGTGTTGTTAGATACCGCTCAATGCTTATGATCATAAATGTGATTTATGATCATTGCCAAATGTAAGAGCCTATTGGGTCGCACATATAGAGCTATTTGGATTATTAGAGTGCATAGGCTAATTATTTGGGTTATGGTTTCATGATAATTTCGTGTTAATAATTGGCCAAAAAATTGAGCCATTATTAAGCCCAAAATTAAAGACTAATTAGATTAGGGCTTAGAAACCCATTAGTCCTAGAAGTTGAATCTCACTATAAATACAACTTTTAGTGAGAAATTCACTGCCTTGCCCTAGCTGCCCAAAAGAGACAGCTGCACTCTTCCCTTACAATTCCTTGAAGGATGCAAGATAGCATTGCGAGCGCAAGAGAAATGCATCTGCCAGGACGTAGTGGAAGCGTGGTGATCCCGAGAGGCTCATGTGGATATCATAGAGAGCTTAAACACGTCAACTGTTCAGGTTTTGTGATTCGACTCTATAGTTGGGCAAAATATCTCAACCAAATTAGGTATGAAATTTTTGAACACCCGATTTACCCCGTTTCACTTGGATCCTGGAAGGTTTCGATTAAATTATGTTGCGCTTGTTTGGCTCCCGAAACATACACATAAAACAACCAAATATAATAATTGGTGAGATCAAAGGAAAATCCCTCAAGCAAAATATTATGTCATTAAATGTGATGCCTTCCAAATATTGGCACTTGTTAAGACTTTGATCAACATTAGGTGGGTTTGCCACAACAAAGTACCTATGTCCATATTGGTAAGACATGATGGGATAAGAATGATATCCAAATTGCTAAATTTGGGTCTCATTTAACAAAGTCATCCCAATAGGAATGGGGACTTAGAGGCATAGAATTGGGCTTAAGTTTATGAGATAAGCTTGGAAAAGTGTTATTTACCCAACCATCCAAGAGTTGCATGAGATGCAATTGGCAAGGAGTGGCCTACCTAAAAAGCTGTAACGTGAGAGAAAAGCCAAAGCAAACTCGAGTTGTGGTAAAATATGGATTGGCATGGCCGCCCTCGGCCCTGCCTAGGAAACCTATGAGAACGGATCTCACGGTGGTTGCAATTGGCTAGTTATATATATGTCCAAATTAAAACTTCTTGAAACTAGTTGATTAACCTAGAAAATGCACATGCATGCTCTTTTAGCTTTGACTGGAGTAAATGGAAATCATAAAACATTCACTTTGCCTAGGCACTATTCATAGAAATCAAAGTTTAAATGGTCAAAGCGTACAAAATCAATATTTATCATCATCACTACACATAATAACTGTGTAAGGGCATTCAAAAAAAGTAGACTAATACTCCTCACCCAAGAGTAACCCTAGAGTCTTAAGCTCCACTCATAGATGTGGGAGGCAACTAGGCATACAACATACATAAGCCTTCTTACTAAGATCTTCCCAACTGACTCCCACCTTGGAGATGAGTCCTAGTGGCGAGTCACAAAAGCCTATCCACATGCTTGCTGGCCTCTATGGCCAAGAAAATGCTATATTTAGTACTATTACTTCACAAACAAGTAACTATGAAAAATAGAATTATAAAGATTCTCATAGCAAAATACCTACAATGAAAGACTAGCTTGACAACCCTCAGTGGTTATTGGGCTCAACACCCATCAAAATCTACACATAATAAACTAGGGAGTAAGAATTCAAGAATTCTCAATAAGGGGTCTTCACCTGTAAGGAAAGATACTAAGGACAACACATATATGAACATATGTAATCTTTTATGAGCTCATACAGCTTAAGGCTAAACTTATGTGCATAGGTTTCAGTCCTTTGGGACTTGTTCTCTAACTAGTCCTTAACTACAAGGTAAGGCCTTGTCTGCTACCAAGCATAGCTTACTAGCCTAACTATTGAAATTTCACTATTTGAAATTCCCTTATGTTGTACAAGGGCATATGGTACGACTATTGTTAACTAGGTCTTGAAGACCTACTATGTGCGCTAAGATTTCATAACAAAACCTCACACCTAATAACATGGCTAGGTCATCGATGGTACTAAACCTTTCACCCAAACTAGTGATACTTCAATGCAGCCTTTCATAACCTAGTCTTCTTGATTATCATCTAGGTAACCATAAATCTCAAGAAAACTCCTAGGACTCAGAAGAGTTCTGGAATTCTCAGAATACCACTGGGAAACCTTGACCCCTAGGTACACTAAGCAACCCCTCGGTACTCCCATTGAATCTTCTACCAAAAGTTGAGTTTTCTGGCTAATAAAACTATGGCAATGCATCGCCACTCTATATAAGTGCCTAGAACTTTCACGTGGTGTTGGCGGCACATCGCCAATACCCTCATGCTAAGAAAATCCTAACTTTTTCTATAAGCACCTTGGAAGGTTTCCCAAGCATACCAAACAAGCTTGGATTGCCTTCTAACTCCTCATACCTGTAAAACATATTACAAAGGCCACAATAAACTACAACAAAGATAACTAAGATGCACTAAAACATCATGCCAAGCTTCATCAAACACATAGTCCACCATGAACAAACTTGCCCACCAACAAATGCTATTGCAAAAGCAACCTGATTTCATCAAGCAACAACACTCAATAGCATTAATTAAACTCAAAACCATAACTCGTGTCAGGGCCCACCACACCCCATCCCTAATCCTTTCAATCAAATTCTTATCAACTGGTGGATTTTAGTTACTCAGTTGATTTCATACGGTGACTTGGACTCTGACTCCAAGGATTCTTAACCCCAACTTAAAGTTTACCTTATTGGGAATCTCAAGATTTTAAAGTTTTAGAAGAATTTACTTAATTTTACCAATAGGTGGGTTTTCATTCACTTAAGATTGCTTAGGGGCTAAGTATGCATGTAATAGTAGGTTCTCACATGTTTTGGAATTTCATCAGAGTTAACCATGCTTATACATACATGCATAGATTATAGGATTCAAACCATGCATCTTTCTTTTTCTTAGTGCCCTATGGCCCACCTAGGCCAAAAAATATGTACAGGCACATATTTATTCTAGCCTGGCTCTCTTGTTTTACATATACAGCTATATATAAGCCAAAATTTCAAGAAGGACTACATGGCCAAAAATACCAAAGTTTGATGTTTCAAAAGGTGTTATGCATGGTGCAATCCTTTTTGTTCTTACAGTCTCCAGACCCACTAAGACTTGTCCTTTCACTTTAACTTGATATTTAGACCACAGATTATTCATGATGCCCTGGTTCTGGCCCATACCAAGATTGATCCAACAACAGCAATACCCACCACAGCCTTCAGGGCTTACATAACACAGAAACACAATCATCAGTCTATATTAGTGAACCTCTTTATGCTTCCTTTCCCATAAGCCATAACTGAGAGTTCTACCTCTCTATACATAGACCTCCTGTAGAGGTTCCTAAGCCCTTTAGTCCTCCACTTCTTTACTTGAAATGGGCAATAGAGGGCATGCGTACATAGGTACTTAGTGAAGAACCCAAACAGCACCTAGTGCCTTATTTAAATTCTTAAAACATTGATACACATAAACCTCTAAATTCTTTGGTAACCTGCATCTAAAGACATAAAAAGACACCAAAAAAACAAGTATAGTATAATACATAACCCATATATAAGTGATAAAGGGGTTAGCACATGCATGGAATCAGAGAAGCACACAGACACACACACCACAACACCCGGTTTCCATAACATAGCAAGCACGATTCTTTGGTAGTTTCTTCTTGTGATCACTTGAATTAATGTTCATTTATCATATAGCCCTAGGTAATTATCAAGATTGGCCCAACTTGAGCAAAAACCCTATGCTTTCTAAAAGAAAACTAGCTAGCTTACCATTGTGCTTTGAGAACACATAGCCCATTAATCATAGCCTCTAGGTTCCTTTGTCTTAAGCCATCACTTAAGGTAGCTTTTCCTCGTCAAAATATAAGGGAAGAATCTTCATACTAGGTACTCACCTATACTCAAAAGGTAGTAAGAAAGCTTGATCATTCACCCGAAAACATAGGCACCAACTTAGGTAACACAAAGTGTAAGGCTTACCTGATGTTGGCTCATATTTACTCTTCATCCATCCTTTTCCATAGATTTTATTTCCCAAAAATTGAGGGTACTTAGGTAGGGGTACCACTAGGTAGATGGTGATGATAATTCAGGCAGCAAGGGAAAAGAAAGTAGCTTTAGAAGGACACCATCTTGGATGTATCAACATGGCTTCAGTTTTGGCTTATTAGTGTTGCATTGGATTTCTTGCTTATGTCTCTGCCTCCATCTACTCTTGGTTTATGTATGAGTCTTTGAAAGAGATAGGAGAGTACAAAATATCCAAGAAATGTTTTAACACTTGCAAACAAATTGCCTTAAGGAGGATTGAATGTAGGCGATGGCCGAATGACATGAATAAGTCATTTACATTTTCTTTGTTTGTTTTGATCTCACTTTTGGTTACTTTTTATTCTGTTAATTTCAATGGTATTTGGTAGGTTTTAGGGCTAAGTCTTGGGTAGTAAATGGTGGAGGAATTTGCTTACAAATAGCTTGGAAATTGCCTTAGAAGACTTAGTAACAAATGTTGGCCGAATGGCTTGATCAACAAGTCATTTTGTTGGTTTTGCTTCTTTTTTATTTTGTTTTTGTCTCAGTCCTTTATAGGCCTTTTCATTCACTTAATGCCCTCATATTTCTACCAAGAAACAGCCAAGAAGCTACCATAAATTGGTCTTTAGAGACCAAAATCAGATGGTGGCTGAAAAAAGCAACCAAGCTGCCATTCCAATCTTTTGACTAGTTTATTTCCTTTCTTCAGTTTTGCATTTCTTTTAGTGCTTGAAAAGAGAATAGATAGGTTAAATGATATTAGGAAGCTAACAAGAAATAGCCAAGAAGCTGCCCTAAATAGCCATTGAAGACTATGCAAATAAACTTTGCCGAATGTATAACTGCCAGGACCATTGACTTAGGACTTTTGGTCCAACCTTCTTCCAAGTAGCTTAAGTCATTTTGGAATTTATTTTAATCTACCTATCTTCTCAAGTGGTGCATATTGGGCACTCACTTTGACACTTTTAAACACAAGTGCGCTTTAAGACTAAACCTAAGAGCACTTTAGTGTTTCTTAAAGTGTCTTCATATTGCCTTAATGTTTTCCACCTCTTAGTGGTCAACATTGTAGCCTACATTGCCATTTGAATGATAGGTATCATTCCTATAGGGTTCCCTTTAAGTCCATAGGCTTCAAAGCCACCACAAGCACCACTTGCACATAATCGTACACAATGGTGCACTTAAAAGTGTTCTTATGCACTGTAGTGTGTCTTTGCCACTCTCCATGATGTCACCACATTTTTATGGCTGTATGGTTACACACATTGGTATCTCTATCGTAAGTATTGTATCCATGCATTGTCTTTTGGTTTTTTTGGGCTTTAGAGCTTCTGAGTTCACATAGGAGCACACTGGGGTGTCTCTAAGTATCCCCCTTTTGTGTCTTAACTCATGTCACTTGGCTTCTTGGTTTCTCATTGAATTTTACTCATCAAATTGAGTCCCATTATCAAAAGGTGCCTTAGCACTATGATATAGCTTCATTTAGGTCATGGTTTCACCATATTTCATTAATTTTCTCTTGGTGTTCAGAGGGAGTGCCTCTAGGGTACCTTAATGGGGCACTTACATTGTGTAGCCCTTAATGTTACACTTGTGACTTGTGTCAATCACATATTCACATAATGTACTTGATATGTACATCTTATAATAGCCTAATGCCTATACAAGTCACAGGCATGACATTCTTCCCTCATTAAAGAATTTGGTCCTCCAAAATTCTCAACCAATGTAGGAAATTGCTTTGGGTAGCTCTTGAGCATTTCAGTTTCTGTATCCTAAGTAGCTTTTTGCTCAGAATGGTGGGACCATTGAACCAACACCATATTTATCCTCTTACTCCTTAATTTCCTCACATCTGTAGCCAGAACCCTCACAGGTTCCTCCTCATAGGAGAGGGTAGGAGTTACTGAGACATCAAAAGTTAGTATGGCCTGTTGTGGGTCAGATAGGTATTTCTTAAGCATACTAACATGAAAAGTATCATGTATATGACCCAATTCTAGAGGTAATTCCAACTTATATGCTACATTACCAATTCTAGCCACTATTGGAAAGGGTTTAATATATTAGGGGCTAGTTTTCCTTTCTTTCCAAACCTCATAGTTCCTTTCATAGGATAGACTTTAATCCACACATAGTCTCCCACTTGGAACTCTAACTTCCTTCTCCTTCTTTGGATAGCATAGGCTTGTTCTTTATTGTTAGTAGCCTTGATCATTTCTTGAATCATTTTCATCTTTTCAGTAGTTTTTTGGATCAGTTCTGGTCCTATTTTAACTGTATCCTTAGAGTCATGCCAACAATGAGGAGTAACATATATTCTCCCGTATAAAGCATCATAAGGTGTCATCCTTAACATTGAGTGATAACTATTATTGTAGGAGAATTCTATCAGGGGTAAAAGTTGATCCCATTCTCCTTTGAAGTCCAATACACAACACCTCAACATATCTTCCAAAATTTGTATGGTCCTTTCAGTTTGTCCATTAGTTTAGGGGTGGTAAGCTGAACTTAGTTTCAGTTGAGTACCGAGTGCCTGATGTAGTGATTTCAAGAATCTAGACACAAATCTTAGGTCCCTATCTGAAACTATATCATCTAGGATGCCATGTAATCTTACTATTTCTTTAATGTACAATTGTGCTAGCCCATCCAAAGGGTCTATAAGATTAATAGGAGAAAAGTGTGCTGATTTTGTAAGTTTATCCACAACTACCCAGATGGTATCATTCTTTCCTCTTGTTAAAGGTATGCTTACCAAAAACTCCATAGATATGGATCCCCACTTCCTCTCAGGTATAGGCAAGCGTTACAATTTGCCCCCTAGTTTTTAATGTTCAAATTTTACTTGTTGCCATACCACACACTTGGATACAAAGGTGTGAATCTCTCCTTCCATATTGGGCCAGCAGAAGTGTCCCTTTAAATGTTGATACATTTTCATAGTTCTAGGATGTATGTTCATCTTACTATCATGGGCTTCTTTTAGAATTTATTCTCTTAATTCATACCCCTTGGGTACATAAATCTTGTCTTGGAAATACAGCAATCCTTGCCTATAAGAAAACCCTCGAAATAGCTTTCCATGCCTCTGCCTAAAAATCCTAGTAAGATATTCATCCTATTGTTGTGCCTTTAGTATTTCACCTTTCCATGATGACTACATAGTTATCACCTTCATTTGGGATTTCTCTCAATCTAGCCACTTATTAGCCAAACAAGTCTGGCTATTGAGTTCATTTGGTTCTTCTTCTCCATGTCCTAGAATCCCTACATATTTTATGCTTAAAGCATTAGCCACTTTGTTGGCCTTGCCTGTAGTGTACTTAATAGTACAATTGAAGTCTTTGAGGCATTCAAGCTGTCTCCTCTATCTCATGTTTAACTCCTTTTGAGTAAAGAGGAATTTGAGACTCTTATGTTCAGTGAAGATATGAAACATATTACCTAATAGGTAATGTCTCCACTGCTTCAACGCAAAAATCACAGCTGTAAGTTCTAAATCATGCACTGGATAATTCTTTTCATGTGGTCTGAATTGCCTTGATCCATAAGCTATGGATTGTTTTTCTTGTATTAGTACACATCCCAATCCCACGATGGATGCATCTATAAAAAATTCAAAGGGTTTGTAAGGATTTGGTAATATTAGTATAGAAATGAAAGTTTTCTTGTTCTTGAGGCCCTAAAAGCTTTCTTCACAATCCCTAGACCATTCAAACTTTTGCCCCTTTCTAGTCAACTTAGTCAGAAGGGCTGCCATTGCAGAAAATTTTGGAACAAATTTTCTATAATAGCCAGCTAGACCTAAGAAGCTTCTTATATATCTAACATTTTGTGGCTACCTCAACTATAAGATCACTTCAATTTTTGCTGGGTCTACAGCCATTCCTTGCCCATTAATTACATGGCCCAAGAATTCAATTTGATTAGTCCAGAAATGGCATTTATTCAACTTGCCATAAAATTGATGTGTCTTTAGCACATCTAGCACTATTCTCAAGTACTTTTCAAGCTCCTCCTTATCCTTGGAATATACCAAGATATCATCTATGAAGATCACCACAATGTGGTCTAGATATGGCCCGAATATTCTCTGCATCAGGTCTATGAAGAAATATGGACCATTGGCAAGCCCAAATGGCATTACAGTATACTCAAAATGCCCATATCTGGTTCTGAAAGAAATGTTAGGAATATCTACTTTTTTGACTCTTAGTTGAATGTACCCTAATCTGAGATCAATCTTAGAGAACATTGTGGCTCCCTTAAGTTGATCAAACAAGTCCTCAATCCTGAGGAAAGGATATTTGTTTTTCATAGTCATAGCATTGAGCTTTCTGTAGTCAATGCACAACCTAAGAGTACCATCTTTCTTTTTCACAAACAGCACTGGTGCTCCCCAAGGGGACACACTTGGCCTAATGAATCCTTTTTCAAGGAGTTCATCCAATTGCTTTTTCAGCTCATTCATTTCAGGGATTGCCATCCTGTAAGGTACAGTGGCACAGGAACTACTGCTGAAGTCAATTTGATTTCAAACTCTATTTGCCTTAAAGGTGGTAACCCTGGTAACTCAAAAGAGAATACTTCTAGAAATTCTTTCACAATCAGGATTTTGTCCATTTCCATTTTGGACTGTGTCATTTAAGCCTATATATTCTTCCTTAGAAGGTATAGGTATACAATCCATTAACTTTACTTGCCCAACAAAACATTTTATTGACTTCTGTAAGGAATGTTATACCGGTTTTGGCAATATTAGCTTCCTATCTTGGCAATTTATGGTCACATTATTTTTAGCTAAATAGTTTATGCCTAATACCATATCAAAACCAGTGGTTTCCAAAATGATCAGATTAGCCTTAAATTCTAGTTCATTTAGTCTAATCACATAGTCTTTGAATATGTGATGTAAAAAAATCATCTCAATTCCAACTGTTCTGATCATATACATTCAAGGTAATAAAGTAACCTTTAAATTCAATTCTCTCACTAAATTAGCTAAAATAATGGATATAGAAGTACCAGTATCATAAAGCACTGAAATAAGCTTATCATAAAGGTAAATATTACCTTTCAATGCTTCCCTTCTTAGCTTGTTGTGACTTATGGCCTCTTCTCCAAGGCTTGTTTCTTATCTTTTCCTTGATCCCTCTATCTGATATACTCTTCTAGTTGGAGGTTGGGCTTTAATTGGAATAGGCTAACTTGCCCCTTTCTGTATCCGTTTGGCAGGTTGAGGGGTTGCCATCTTCTTTTCTTTGCATAGTTAAGAAACCCCAAATTTACCTAACACTTTTCTTTCTTCCTTCTTCACTAGGCAATCTCTAACCCAGTGATCTTGAGAGCCACACTCCAGAAATCCTTCAGTGGCTTTCTGGCATGGTTTAAAACCATGGTATTTCCCACAAGTTTGGCATTAGGGTCCAAACCTCTGAGTCTCTCTGGGCCTTTTCTGATCTCTGCCCAATTCAGCTTTTCCCAACCTATCTATGTCTATTTTCTTTCCTTTTTAGTGTCCCATAAGAGCCCCTGTTACATTTCCTGCCAGTGGGTGTTGGAATTCCTGTTCCAAGGTTAGAGCTCTCTTAACAGCTTCATAATAGGTCTTGATGCCTAAAGCCCTCAGTATCTGCCTCAATTGAGGCCTTAATCCTTTGATGAACCCTTTAGTGCTTAGTTCTTCCTACCCATCATACTGCGGGGAATATCTAAGGAGGCTACTAAATTTGTGCTCATATTCTCTAATAGTCAAGTTCCCTTGTTCCAACAAATCAAACTCCATTTGCTTCTGATCTTTAAAAGCCTCACTTGCATATTGTTGTTGAAACACCTAAAAAAACTCTGCCCATCTCATGGGTCCTCTTTCTTTTGTGAATTTTCTTTCATTTTTGCTCATATATGCCCTTTGTACTATCCCCCACCAGAATTCAGCACTTTTTTCCAGCTTAAAGGTGGCCAATAGTACATTTTGGGTGGATGTGACCTTCATTCTCTCAAATGCTTTTTCTACCTGGTAAATCCATAATTTAGCTTCTTCTAGATCACCACTTCCTTTAAACACTGGGGTTTGAGTGCCAAGAAGCCCTCTAACTAGCCTTCCCCCAACCCTCTTCTCTGGATATCTCTCATCTTCTTCCTACAATCCTTATTCTCCTCTAAGATGCCATCTCTTTGGAGCTTCCCAAGATTGGCTCCATTATTCCAGCATTAGTGCCTAATTGCTCCCTTTCTCGGTTCTCAGTGGTTCTCCTAATCTCTTACCTTAGGCTTCTGCCCCTTCGGTGTATCCTTTCCTCGTCCTACTTTTGTCCTTCATCTACGAGTCTGCTTGCTTGCACTTCTCCTATTGGTTCTTCACCTAGCCTCCCGTCTATTCTTTCTCTATTTTCTTGATCTTCTTTAACAATAGTGCCTTTAGGTGCTTGGGTCTAGCCCCTAGCAAGAGCTTGCATGCCTACCACCAGCTGAGCAATATTTTCTTGCATCATTTCCATCATATGTTCCATCCTGTGTTGATCTTGCACACTGGGTTCAGGCTCTGTGGCCCTATTAAGAAGTCCTGTGCTACTTTTAGCCACTTCCTTAATCTTAGGCTCTTAATCAGACAACTAATCAGCCCTAGTGTTGACCTTCTTTCACATTCACCTGTTTCTACCTCTGGCCATTTATCCCTACAACAAAAACAATGACTATGCCTCATAGTGGGAATTTTCCTATCAGACCATAAGGTCCTATGTCAGACCACAAAGGTCCTACATAATCAAGAGCTCTATATAAACCCAAAGCTCTGATATCACTCTATCAGGGCCCAACTCACCCTTACCCTAATCCTTTCATCAAATTCTCATAAAATGGTCGATTTCAGTTACTCTGTTGATTTTATATAGTGACTTGGACTCTAACTCCTAGGATTCTTAACTCCAACTTAAAGTTTACCTTATCGGGAATCTCAAGATTTTGAAGTTTCACTCAAATTTACCTAATTTTACCAACATTTGGGTTCTCATTCACTTGAGATTGCTTAAGGGCTATGTATACAAGTAATAGTATGTTCTCACATGTTTTAGAGTTTTATTAGAGTTAACCATGCTTATACATACGTACATACATCATAGGATTCAAACCATGCATATTTCTTTTTCTTAGTGCCCTATGGCCCACCTAGGCCCAAAAATATGTACAGGCACACATTTGTTATAGCCTAGTCCTTTTTTTTTAACATATAAAACTATACAGAAGCCAAAATTTTGAGAAGGACTCCATGGCCTAAAACACCAAAGTTCAATGTTTCGGAAGGTGTTATGCATGGTACACGTCTTTCTGTTCATACAGTCTCCAAACCCACTAAGACTTCTACTTTCACTTTAACTTGATATTTAGGCCATAGATTATTCATGACCCCCTGGTCTTGGCCCATACCAGGATTGATCCAGCAACAGTAATGCCCACCACAACTATCAGGACCTACATAACGCAGAACCACAGTCATCAGTCCGGATTAGTGAACCTCTTTATGCTTCCTTTCTCATAAGCAATAACTAAGAGTTTTACCTTTCTATACATTGACCTCCTGTAAAGGTTCTTGAGCCTCTTAGTCCTACACTTCTTTACCTAAAATGGGCAATAGAGGGCATGAGTAGATAGGTACTTAATAAAGAACCCAAACAGCACCTAATGCCTTATTCAATGTTTAAAACATTGATACACATAAACATCCAACTTCTTTGGTAACTTGCATCTAAAGACATAAAAAGACACTAAAAAAAACAAGTATAGTATAATACAAAACCCATATATAAGTGATAAAGGGGTTAGCACATGCATGGAATCAGAGAAGCACATAAACACACACACCACAACACCGGGTTTCCATAACATAGCAAGCACCATTCTTTGGCAGTTTCTTCTTATGATCACTTGAATTAATGTTCATTTATCATAAAGCTCTAGGTAACTACCAAGCTTGGCCCAACTTGAGCAAAAACCTTATGCTTGCCAAAAGCAAACTAGCTAGCTTACCTTAGTGCTTTAAGCACACATAGCCCATTAATCATAGCCTCTAGGTTCCTTTGGCTTAAGCCATCACCTAGGGTAGCTTTTCCCCTTTAAAATATAGGATAAGAAGCTTCATATTAGGTCCTTAACTATACTCAAAAAATAGTAAGGAAGCTTGATCATTTGCCCAAAATCATAGGCACCAACTTAGGTAACACCAAGTGCAATGCTTGCTTAAGGTTGTCTTGGATTTACCCTTCATCCATCCTTCTCCACAGCTTTTCTTTCCCAAAACATAAAGGTACATAGGTATGGGTACCACTAGGTAGATGGTGATGAGAATTCAGGCAGAAAGGAAGAATAAAGTAGCTTTAGAAGGACACCATCTTGGATGTATCAACATAGCTTCAATTTTGGCTATTTGGTATTGTATTGGATTTCTTGCTTATGTATTGGCCTCCATCTGCTCTTGGTTTATGTCTATGGTATTTACAAGAGATAGGAGAGTAGAAAATAGCCAAGAAATGGTTAAACACATCCAAACAAATTGACTTAAGAAGGCTTAAATGTAGGCGGTGGCCAAATGACTTGAATAAGTCATTTACATTTTCTTTGTTTGTTTTGGTCTCACTTTTGGTTACTTTTTATTATCTTCATTTCAATGGTATTTGGTAGGTTTTAGGGCTAAGTCTTGGGTAGTAAATGGTGTAGGAATTTTCTTGTAAATAACTTGGAAATTGCCTTAGAAGACGTAGTATCAAATGTTGGCCAAATGGCTTGATCACCAAGCCATTTAGTTGGTTTTGTTTCCTTTTCATTTTATTTTTGTCTCGATCCTTTGTAGGCCTCTTACTTGAATTAATGCCCTCATATGTCTACCAAGAAATAGCTAGGAAGCTACCATAAATTGGTCTTTAGAGGCCAAAATTAGATGGTGGCCAAAAAAAGCAACCAAGCCATGATTCTAGTCTTTTGACTAGTTTATTTCCTTTCTTTGGTTTGGAATTTCTTTTGTGCATGATAGGAGCTTAGCTAGGTTAAATGAGCTTATGAAGCCAACAATAAATAGCCAAAAAGCTACCCTAAATAGCCATTGAAGACTATGCAAACAAACTTGGCTGAATGTGTAGCCGCCATGACCATTAACTTAGGACTTGCGGTCCAACCTTCTTCCAAGTAGCTTAAGTCCTTTTGGAATTTGTTTTAACTACTTATGTTCTCAAGTGGTGCATATTGAGCACCCACTTTGACACTTCATTTCGCCAATTAGGCCCTCAAACTTTGTTCTGAACACAAAAGAACTTAAGAGTGCACCTAAGAGCACTTTAGTGTTTCTTGAAGTGTCTTCATGTTGCCTTAGTGTTTTCCACCTCTTAGTGGTCAACACTGTAGCCCACGTTGCCATTTGAATGATAAATATCATTCCCATAGAGTGCCTTTTTAAGTCCATAGGCTTCAAAGCCACCACAAGCACCACTTGCACATAATAGTACATAATGGTGCACTTAAGAGTGTTCTAGTGCACTCTAGTGTGTCTTTGCCACTCTCCATGATGTCACCACATTTTTATGGGTGTATGGTTACCCACACATTGGTATCTCTATAGTAATCATTGTATCCATGCATTGTCTTTTGGTGTTTTTGAGCTTCAGAGCTTCTGAGTCTACGTAAGAGCACATTGGGGTGTAAGTATCCCCCTTTTGTGTCTTAGCTCATGTCACTTGGCTTCTTGGTTTCTCAACCAATTTTACTAATCATATTGAGTCCCATTATCACAATGTGCCTTAGCACTATGATATAGCTTCATTTGGGTCATGGTTTCATCATATTTGCTTAATTTTCTCTTGGGGTTTAGATAGAGTGCCTCTAGGGTACCATCATGGGGCATTTACATTATGTCGCCCTTAATGTTACACTTCTGTTAATCATATATTCACATAATGTATTTGATATATACTTCTCAGAACAACCTAAGGCCTATACAAGTGACAAGCATGACAACTCCCTTACCTTAATTTCAAGTCACAAGCAAGAATCAAGCAGCTCCTCACTAAGAACAATGTTCTACCTAAGTTCCAAGTAAACCAAAGCACAAGACACCAAATTACTAACTTCTAACCAAACCCCAAGCTTCAAATCATCAAATAAACAAGAAATCACCATGGAAAATCATGTTACCTCACATCAAAAATAGGGGACCAGTTAGAAACGTGATTCTAAGCTTGAAAAACATAAAATCATCTCGAATAAAGCCTCCCAAACCTTGTATACCCCTTATAGCTTCAAATTTCACCAAAAGCTCTTGGAATTGTCCAAGAATTGAAGTTGAAATCAATGGATGAAGGGGCAGCTCGGGTTTGAAGGTGAATAGAAGTAAAAATGGTAGCTTCCACTACTTTACCAATTCTTATAACCTTTACAACACCAAGCTACCAAACTTTATAAAAAGTTACAAAAAGCCTCCTTCCTTAAATAGTATGCCTTCTGTTTCGTATTAATTGACCCTTTTACCTTTTTTACTGAAGTTTGACTTGAACATATTCATATTAATATGTATGGAAAAAAAATCTTAAAAATGATATTTAGAAACTATAATATTTAAATTTTCATTTTCATAAAAAATATTCATATTTTTATAATAAATTTTGAAATAAATAAAATCATAAATTAATTACTATGAATAGCAAAATGGTTAGTTTTTATGAAACGGATAGAGTAACTAAAGTCAAAACTTGGTCAAATCTTGTTTACTTAAGCTAATTTTAGGTTTAAAGTAAGGGTTAAGTTTCTAAAACTCATTTTCAACTCTTGGGACTCGGCCCGACCCTTTGGGACAGAAAATTACCATTTTGCCCCTGAACTCTATTTGGTGCCTTAAACTCCTTGGAACTTTGTGAACTTTGCCTAACATACTTATTCTTGCTTTGTGAACTTAAAATAAGGTTCCAAACTAGGTCTTTATTACTTTAACTTCCTTGATCAAGCTTTCCACTAGGAAGCCCATAACATAGATCTTGGCCTACTATGATACCTTAGCACTAAGGTGTTCTGAAATAGTATCGAGGCTTGTTGTTTTCAGTAAAATAGTGGGAACATCATTTAATAAAAGTCTTTATGAAATGAATTAAAAAACATGACTCTTACATTGCTTATTTACTATTGTATATTACCATGGCACAAAACTCATCAACACTTTCATTGTGATTGATCCTTGAGAATGAAAAGCTGAATATGAGCAACTTTCTCAAATGGTACTGAAATTTTAGCATAGTCATCAAGCGAGATAGAAAAGTTTATGTCCTAGAATAGCCTATTTCGAATGAGCATGCTACCAATGCTCTAAGAGCTGAAAGGGATGCTTACAAGAAGCGATATAAGAACATGGGGGTATTCAATATGATCAAACATCTCAAAATGCTTTTTCAAGAGCAAGCTTAACATCAAAGGTTTGAGACCTCTATAGCATTGTTTCAGTGCAAAATGTCGTAAAGAAGTCCCATGGGTCTTTATGTGCTAAAGATGATTGGGTTCATTGAGAATCTTGAGAGTTTAGGGTTTGCTCTTCAGAAATAGTTGGCAGTTCATGTAGTCCTGTAATCATTGTAGAAAAGCCACAGTTAGTCTGTCATGAACAACAACATGAATGATCTTGACAAGTCCCTCCCTAAAGTACTCAACATGTTGAAAATTGCTAAGAAAAGCCTCAAAAAGGCTAAGCCCATTATGATGGTTTAGAAAGGCTGGGGAAAGGGAAAGGCCAACAAGAAGAAAACTAAAGCTAAAGGAAAGTCCAATGTTAATTCTTCTTCAGGTGCACTAAAACTATCCGGTGGTATGGCTAAGGAAAGAGAAAGCTTCAATTGTAAGAAACCTAGACAATAAAAGCACAACTACAAGCTCTATCTTGAAGAACTCAAAAAGAAGAAAGGAAGTAATACTTCTACTTCAGGTATTTTTCTTATATAGGCTAATTTTTCTACTTCCTCATCTTGGGTATTGGATAGTCGATGTAGATCTCACATTTGTGCAAATGTGTAGGATCTAAATAGAAGTAGAAGATTGGCCCAAGGTAAAGTTGACCTATACATGGGAAATGGAGTAACGATTGCTACATTAGCAGTAAAGACTCATGTTTTTACTTTGCCTAGTGGATTGGTTTTAGAATTACACAATTTCTATTATGTGTCTACTATTAATAGAAATTGATTTATATTTCTTGGTTGGACAAGAAATGCTTTTCATTTATAATCAAGGACAAGTGTTGTTTCATTTATTTGAATGAAATCTTTTATGATAGTTCTCGACTTAGGAATGGTTTGTATGTTCTAGAACTCAAAAATCCAATCTATAATGTAAATACAAAGAAGGATAAATTGAATGATTTGAACTTAACCTATCTCTGCCATTATCATTTGGGTGATATAAACAAGGCCCACATATCCAAGCTCCACAAAGATGGACTCTTGGACTCATATGATCTTGCATCATATGAGACATGTTGGTCATGTTTATTAGGCAATATGACCAAAACTCTTTTCACTAGGCAAAGTGAATGAGCATCTGACTTACTAGGACTCATACATAATGATGTGTGTTGGCCTATGTCTACAAATGCTATAGGAGGCTTACAATACTTCATTACTTTTACAAATGACTTCAGTAGTTATGGCTATGTGTATATAATGAAACACAAGTCTGAATCCTTTAAAAATTTCAAATAATTCAAGAATGAACAAAAAAATCAACTTCAGAAAAATATCAAAATACTTTGATCAAATCGGAGTAGAGAATACGTGGACTGAGAATTCCTTGACTACCTAAAGTAGTGTGGTTTAATATCACAACTCACTCCACTTGGTACACCTCAATGGAATAGTGTATCTAAAAGGAGAAATCAAACTTTGCTAGACATGGTTTGATCTATGATAAGTCAAGCTAACCTTCCAAACTCTTTTTGGGGACATGCTCTAGAGACAACTGCTTTTACACTAAATTGAGTTCTATCTAAATTGGTTCACAAGGCTCTATACGAGATATGGAGTGGGAGTCATCCAATTCAATCTTTTATGAATATTTGGGGCTATGAGGCTTACATGAAACATAAATCCTTGGACAATTTAGGGTGCAAATCTCATAAATGACTAGTAGGAAGAAAGTATAATTCAAAGAAATTTTAAAACAACAAGGGGTATTGAAGTCGAGATAAAACCTAAGTAGACACCATAAGATGTTTTGGTATAAAAGTCTATTATTTTAACATAGAGCTCACATAGGTCCGGTAAGATTTAACGTGAGCTTAAGAGATATGGATTTCTCATGACTCCCACTAGTAATATGATTGATAGCCAAACGCTATCGCCTCGATCTGGCCGAACTCCCTGCCACAAGAATGGCCAGAAGAACTGGCGCTACCCGAGAAAAGGTGTG
>KK902573.1:0-22390 GCA_000696445.1 Aquilaria agallochum
GTCTGTACATTGTTATTATCATTTGCTTTAGTTGTTGAGGTTTTGTTTTAAACATTTTTCAAGTTGTTACAACGGTGAATATGAGAATGTGA
Organism: Aquilaria agallochum; assembly: GCA_000696445.1. Lineage (NCBI taxonomy): Eukaryota > Viridiplantae > Streptophyta > Magnoliopsida > Malvales > Thymelaeaceae > Aquilaria > Aquilaria agallochum. Next base: position 93 of record KK902573.1, read on the forward strand.
AGGTGGATGTGGCAATGAAAGAAATAGAGATGTACAGGTTAATAGACATATACATTTGTTAGTTCAATTAGCGAACTTGACAAAATATCCTAAAAAAATTCACATGTTAAAAACTCATTGTATTTTCAATTGATAATTTTTTTATCTATTTTTTCATGACTCTAATCCGAGATTTACCTTCATTTTTTAAATCATTTGATAACGGGTAACAAACGGAATAGGCTCTTATGGAGTTACATGGTGTATATACACCAGGAGTATAGTCTCTAATCTCGTTTGATTCAATTGCAATCTTTGGGATTGTAGTAGCCAACCTTCTGAAATATTAGGGTATTTTATTAAAGTAATCATATGTTAATATATCTTCATAATATTCACATTATTCTTTATCTCTAGTTAATCAAGTTTTTTAGTAATTTTTCCTTCCAATAGATATTTACATTCTCGCCCCATATTACTAATATCCACATCCTGTATTAGTGGCAATAGTAAATATAATATTAGGCTTTAATTACTTATCTTTGATTTTAAATTTATTTATTGGATAAAAATATTTTATTTGATTTGTTTTATTTTTCATCATGGTTTTCTAAGTAGCAATAAATGTAATCTTTGTTTCCAATTATTTACCTTCAATTATGAGTATTGTTACTAAAGTCAAATATTTTATATGACTCTTTTTATTTGTCTTCAATGTATACTTATTAGTCCTAAAACCTTAAACCCTAACTTTAACTCTAACTGTGAACTCTACACTTAAACCTAAACTCTAACTGTAAACATTAACCCTAACCCTAACAGGCTTAACCTTTACCATAAACCTTAAATCTAACGTTAATTTCTAAACATAAACCCAAACCCCTAATCCTAACCCTAAATTTTGACATCCTAAACCGTAACCTTGACCCTAACGTAACCATAAACCTTCAGTCCTAACCTTAAACCCCTAAAACCTTACCTTGTAACCCTAAACTCAAAACCTTAATGATCAATCTTAACCTATACCCTAAACATTAACTTTCCTCTTTCAATACATTCCATATTTACTATAGGCATCAAAATTTTATTGGGTCAAAAAAATAAAATTGAACCCAAATAAAATGTCTAGCCCATTTCAAGATTGATGCCTACAATCAAAAGACCCATTGAATTTGGAGATTACATGTCCAATAAGCATAATTTTTTGAGTCCAAAAATACACGACAAAAGACCCCAAATGGAAACTCATTGTGCTATTTGGTCCAAGAGCCCATTTGTCCCTAAATAGATTTTTAAAAAAATCCAATGCCCAACAAAGGTGAATTGGTGCACATGAACATAGCTTCTAGAAGCTTCTAGAACATTTTTTCAATTAGATAATTGAAATTGATAATTATCATTATACTTATTTCTTAAGACAAATATAAGAGATAATTAAGTGATAATTGTCACATGTGATTTTCTTGAACCAAACAGCCTCTTTTTCACACCTATAAATGGCCCATCAAGTTTAAAAAAAAGGACAACAAATTGGAGAAGCATAACCATGGAAAAGGAAAATTTTTCTACAAAAAGCTCTTTCCAACTTTTCAAGCTTATTAAGTACAAATGCCCAGCTAGTGGAAAAATCAAATTCAAGGAAGATCAAATGTTAGTGTCAAGAATAGATTTGAAGAACGCGGAGAAGTGTATTGAAGAATGCGTGATGATGCTGTATAAAGTTAAGGTTCAAATCCGAAGGAAGTGGCAGGGAATGTAAAGGATTTGTTTCTATTCTATGTTAAGTTAAACTCCAAGGAAAGAGGTGAGAATGCAGTGGACATTGTCGGAAGCCCCCAAGTCTAAGGAGTACGATGAAAAGTTCTAAACTAAAAGAAGTGGCAGAAACATCGATTCGTGTTTACGTAAGACAAATTTTGGAGTTCATGTTCATGAAGTAGCCGGTTGTGTCTCCACTAAAAGCTCGAAGCATTAATTAGAGGATTGTGAATATGAAAAGCACGTTAGAGAGTCATTCCCCTAAAATGTGTGTGTTAAATTCTGATATTTATAATTTGTATTACAATTAATTTCATAGTGTAATTTTTTTATAAATGAAATTTATGTTTATATTTAGTAAGTTCAATATTTAGGGACTTTCATATATCGTAACTTTCATTTTTTTGAGACTTTAATATTTAGTAAATGCAAAAGACTTACGTACTTCGAAGAGCCATATGTGCTGAGACACGCTTTACTATTTATTTATTTTCTTTGTGTGCTCCAAGTAAGGATTGGTCATGGTGAAGTGGTAAAATGCACATATAAGGTAGATAGGAGACGCGGGTTCCAGTCCCAGTATCACCCCTTCAAAGCTTTTCTTTTATTAGCATCTACTTTTTATTTTTTGTTTCTTCCCCATTTCTTTTTTGGCCTAAATGTATGGTTGGTCCCTTAATTTTGCAAAATCACACGAGTTAGTCTCTTAACTTCGACTCATGATGACTTAGTCCTCCAACTTTGGTAAACTATGTGCCTTAATCTTCAAACTTTGATAATCTATGCAAGTTAGTTCATAGGTTGACAAAAAACATGTACGTGTTGCCATGTGACAATGATGACATTAGTGAGCAAAGTGGGTTCTCTGTGCTGGGGAAATTAGAACCAAGGAAAAAATGTCAGTGAATGCTACCGATGACGAGAAAGGAAAGTCGGTGATGGACTGGGCAAAACAATGGTGGAAATCTCTGCATATTAGCTTACCATTTCCTAATCAAATATAACCGTGGACAAATTGGTCCAATTCAACTTCAAAACGTTCAGCCATCAACTATTTTAATCCATAAATCGAACCCAAATGGAACCAAATCCTTTTGTCACTACTCACCCAGGTGTCCACCGCCTGCTTCTGCCACTTGCTTGGGGAAAATCCCAAGAGAAATCACTCCTCATCCAAGCCCGCCAAAACTCTTGGTCATTCATCTCAGTGGAACTTTAATGGTGAAAATGGGCTAGGGAGACTGACAATGCGGAAAACGACATTGAGCCGATGGCGAGCATGGATTCGAAGGTGACAGTGAGAGTGAATAATTCAATGGCAATAATGAAGACAGATTCTGTGGCAGAATAAGGCCCCAGTGCCTTGATTTGCCAACATTGGTATGATCCTTGGCAACTATGATCCCACTTAGGTTACAATTGGCTATTTATTACTTGTGAAGTATCTTAAATCATTATGTACAACTAGTTACTTAGCCAACCCTACATAAAAAATATGCATGCATCATCCTGGCTATGTAATAACAATGAACTAAAACAGCATTGAAAATAATGCCACGACAATTAACGAAAACACAATTCAAAAGAAGCCAAGACATAAAACTTTAGTTGCTTTAACTTTAAGTAACAACTATGTGTATACATCTCAAACTTATATGCACCCAAATGTAACCCTAATATCATACACACCAATGAACACTAGTAGGTGCAATCTCTTTGTATAAAGATACCATAGATATAAAAGAAGCAACATATATTTACTAAGATCCATCCTTAGCTTTTTTCCCAAGCAAGCTAGCTTCAAGTGATAAGCCACACTTTCCATGTACTCACTTAGCCTCAAACTGTAAGGCAAACACTTTGGTCAGTACTAGCTTATACTATAAGTAGCTCAAAAGCATAATATTTCCCACTTCGAGAGTACCTTCAAACCAATAAAACTTAGGTTTAATAGCTGCCACTTACCAACTATTAATCCTGACTAGCCCGCTTAATACCTGTATAACACTTGAGGGGTGAATACTTTAAGGTACTCAGTAAGGGATTCAACACCTACAAGGGGAAACATATACAAATATGCAAAACACAACAAACATATATATCTCATACAGCACAACCAACTAACCAAACAATACAACAAGAAATAAACACAAACAATTAATAAACAACAACAATAATGCAGTTTAATGTATGGATGGATGAGTGACTGCACTTGTTTATGCACTTAGTACTTCCTTACACCTGAAGGTGTTCTTAACTCCCGTGAGCTCATACGGCTAAGGTACTTGGATACTGGCCCTCATATCCGATACTAGCACTTAATTAAACCCCATGAAGTCCTCCTTACGAATTCCCTAAGTAAGTCATCACTTACTTGACCATACCTGCCTTTTACGGGCTACTTAGAGTAACTTAGTACTTGCTCACCTCTTACCCGTAACTTCCCCTTACTCGTTATGCCGGGTAATTTTTCTATGGACTTCCGGAAATCTCTTTCATATAGCTTGGCAAGGAAATTTTGAGGCATGGGTACAAGATCCCTTACATGTAGGCCAAACTTTGCCAAGTTCCACTGAACTCGACTCGGGCAATGTAGTGGATTTGCTTACGAAGCCCATCGACTCAGTTGGGACCTCTTGGGCACCGTTTAATGTTTGAAGGCACTTGGCCTCTACCCATGGGTCATCAAGGATCCCAGACCCTTCTTGGGTCTCTTTCCAATGCCGGAGGTTCACAACCTCACCCCTTGGCCATTGGAGGACTCATACAATACTAGGTCCCTTCTCAGTACCCTATTTGTGACTTCAGGTACCTCACTTATCCAATTTTGCTTAGCCCTTTTGGTCACCCACTTATTACCCACTTATTGATGCATAATTAAATTTTAGGAGTACTTTTGAGCCATGTTAGGATGCGACCCAAGCCTTTGGAGTTGATTTGCGACGCTTAGAAACAAGGTTGGCACAATTCAGGCACAATGCTGTAACAATGCATATTTTGGTGCAATAGCATTGTGATTTTATGGAAAGTGCTAAAAATGATGCGATAGCACCAACATATTTGGTCCAACAGCATTGCACATTTTAGGCAGCCTTTTCTTCCTTTTGAACTCGATGCAATCGCATCAAATATTTAATGCGACCACATTGACCCCTAGAGCTGCAATTCTTCGCCCCTTTCTCTGCCAATCCTGTTCCAAATCTTACCCAAACAAATTCCAATCCTTTTTTGCTGATTCCAACTCACTCCTAAATTTCTAACACTAATTATGGGTCATTTAATCATGCCATAACATAAATCCCTTACCTCAAATCATCCACAAAGCAAGAAGCAAGCAACTATTGACTTCAAGCTCAACTTGCTCTAATGGAGTTTCTTTGAGTTCCAAGCTTGAATTCAACTAAATCGGACACCAAGGGCATGAACTTAAGACCATTTATAATCATTTAACAAGCTTAGAACTAACCCACAAGGATCAAAGATGCGTACCTTAGGGTTTATATCAAAAACTTGCAAAACCAAGCTTAAATGCACAAATTCCGTAAAAAATAAGCTAAGGGCTTGTTGGGATGGCTTTGGGTCCTTTAATTTTAATGAAGTTTTGGGTGATTTGGGGGTTTAGATGTGGATAGCTACGGGGGAGATGCAACCATGAAAATACCAAGTGAAGGAGATGATGAATAGTGTCATCCTCCTTCCTAAAAATATCTCAACTACTCCACTTAGCCCATTTCTCCTCTACTTGATACTTTGGCCCTCAAGCTTAGTTTTGATTCACTTAGACCACTCTAACTCTTCCTACACCATTACTCTTTGGTCCCATGGAAAAGTTTTTCTTATCCACACACTTTGGCCTTAAGTCACTTAAACCATTATAAGACATAATAGCTTAATTTCTCACTTAGTGCATTTTTCACCCTTAACTTTCATTTTTGGTTCAAATGGCTAGAAACACTTGTGGTCTTAACTTATTTATCTCAAAACACTTGCATGAAACTAATTTCACTGAATTATGGTCATGCCACTGGCTTGGGCCAAAATTACCATTTTGCCCATTTTGCCCTCTAGGTGCCAATTACACTTTAAAACTCAACTTAACCTTACTTAGCTTGCTTTTATTGCTTAATAAAAATTATTTGAGAAAAATAAATTGGGATTTACTTACCTTGGCTTTAAACTATATGAAGTACTTAGAGAGCCTTTACATTCTCCTCGCCTTAAGAAATTTGGTCCTCCAAATTTCAATTGTTAATAGAGCACAACACTTGGATGATAACCCTCTTACATCCTACTCAGTTTTCGTACTCATGGTCTTTTTCCTTACTATGGTTGCCGATAGCTCCTTATCCATGAGCTCATTTTATGTTATTAGCTTCTTAACTTGTTGGTCAAGAAACTTCTTAAAGTACTTTTTGGGAGACCTCTCCTTGGAGACACTACTTATAGGGTGGACTCTTTACCTTGATTCATAAAGCACATCCTTATACTCCCAATTTTCACTTAAGCATATATAACTTGGAGCTAACTTGCTCCCTTTCAGCTATTTTGCCTGTTGGGTTACTTTTGGGGTGTTTTGTCTCCTACTTTGAGTTTTTACCCTTGGTGGGACTTGTCACAATCTTACACCTCACTTAGGCTTCCACGCCGTACTTAGGTGTTTCTTAGTTACCACCGCCTCAGCATTCTTGGCACAATTCAAAATGACAACATTTGCACCCATCTTAGGCATTTAAGCCACCTTGGGTACATCAACCTTTTATTGCCACTTTGTGGCCCTTAGTACTCAGGACACTTATTTTACTCAAAAATTCTTAAACCTGACTTAGGCACTTAAGCCAATTCTTAGGTGTATCTTTAATCTTGTTGCCCCTTAATGCCATGGGCACATACTTCTCACGATAACTTACTTTTGGTATCATTTCCTTTTAGCACGTTAAGTATGGTTCCATTTTTGTGGTGACTTACCCTTAGCTTTCTTAAGTAGCCATTCACACTTACTACCTTAGGGTTTTTAGCCACTTTAGGGCATTCGCAGGTCTGACACCCTTGATCCTAGTATAGGCTCCTTAGCCGACATAGACTTCTCATATTTCAGGTGTCCTTAGGTGTACCATAGACTACCCAATTCTTCAACAATTGACTCCTCTAGGTAATCACTTAACATGTTCAGGGTCCTTGACTACCCTTTAGTCACTTAGCCATTTCTTGGCCCTTAATTCTTAAGGCACCGTTAGCATGCTTCTTCACTCTTTATTACCTAAGAGTCATTTTTTAATCAGCTTGGCCTTCTCTGGCGATAGGGTATTCTAAGCCATTATATCTTTTTCTTAGGTCTCTTTAGATTACTTAAGACCAATCCTTAGCACCATTGATCAACTTGATTAGGTGCTTTAATACCCCACACTGCCTAACATGTCACTATCACAACCTTTAGGCCTTAGCTTGATTACTTGGCCACCTTGGATGTATACTTGGCATTGAGTTCTCTTAGGATCCATAACCTTTCTTAACTTTTTTTAGGAAACCATTAGAACTCTTGGTGTTCAACCTTTCATGGTCCTTTCTTAGCTCCTACACTTAGGTACACTTTGTGTCCCATAACTCATGCCATACCCTTGGCCTTAGGAATTTTTATTCACATTATTTTAACTTTGCACTCAACATTGGGGCCTACATACTTATCTTGGTTTCTAATGGAATCCATAGGGTCTTTCTTAACACCCTAACCCCACCGGGTTGACACAATCCAAGTGCCACCCATGAGTGTCTGTAACATACTCTTATACTTGAATGAGACTTACTAACCTTATGCTTTCTTTGGGACCACTTCGGTACCTACATCTTTCCTCCCGACACTTAGGCACATCCTTAGGTCTTTATTTCAATAGCCCATTCTTATGTACTAACCACCATGATTACTTAGTGTGATTTACACACTCATAGCCCACAGTTTACGTACCCTTAGGCTTACCTGAGAGTTACAACCTTCTTATGCCTGGGGAAGTCTTACTTTTCAGCTATTTGGCCCATATTTTACTTAAGCACATAAAGTCTCATTAAACACTAAGATTTCCTAAAGCCTTTATTATGACTCATCCTTATGGGCTCTTAATGATTCAAGGCTATCATTCAACAACTCAACTTCTGGGACTCTCTTGATAGTTCCAACTACCCTAGACTCAACAATCTTACCTCAGGGTTTTTGTTCTTTTATTGGCTACCAACTTGTTCAAAAGTCTTTCTTAGTCATCAGCTAACCACACTTAAACTCTTAAACTACTTAGATAACTTCTTACCTTTGGGATAATAAAGAATCCCATTTGCTTCTTAGTCTTCTCAAGCTCACTTAATTTTCCAGTGAACTTCAGCTTTCAGTTGCCTTGAACCCAGTAATGAGGATATTACCTCTACTCAGACATAGCTTCATCTTAAGCTTTTCTATATTTAAGACCTTAACTCGGCATTTACACTCATTTATACCTTTGTCATTTTTTTCTGATTTTGTTGGGACCCTTCGATAGTGGAGTACACTTTGGACCTTAAAGTCCTCTTTCTTACGAACCTTTAGGTAAACTTAGGTCCGCACTCTAATCCTTTTGGTTTAAAGCTTTTTTAGCTCATTTTAACTCATAATGAGTCCCACTATCTAAAATGGCTGAACTCCTAAACATTTGAGAACACTGCTCAATTCACTTTCATTCTTCATGAGCAGCCTTAGGTCAATATAGACCATAATAAAAACACTAGGAATAAGTCTACTATTTGGAGTTCATTCTATCTCCATGGATGTTCTCATCAGCTACTAGGCCCAGGTTTTATTACCGTTTAGGATGTCTCCTTTTTACTCACTTAGGTTGTCCTTAAAGCCACCTAGTTAATGGTGTTTTCATGGTCGCCCATTATACTCCCATTTCAGGTTATAATTTTCTAAGGATCCGGATGTTACCTTTTTGGTCCTTAAGGTTCTGGTTAACTCTTGAACATTGACCAACTTACCCAAAATCAATGGACTTCGCTCCTTAAGGAACCACACATTTAAAGACAACTTCACAGTTTTGAGACCTATGGGTTATAGTCTTTAACCTTTACTTGATCAACTTCTCGTAATTACTATGAGTCCTTAGGGTACCACTTACTTTCTCTTCACTTGCAACTTTAGGTTCCTAAAGTTAACTCTTGGCTTTATAAGCCCTCTTACCTTAGTTGCGGATGCTTGGAGAATTCAATCTTGCCTTATTTGGCAACCTTTAGTAACTTGTGTGCAACACTTCTCAAAATTGGACCTGCCATAACTATCTTAGAGTTGTCTTTCCTTCAACTGTCCCTATAGTGCATAAAGTATTCCTTACACCAAAGGTATTAGTTCGATCAATTAAGGCTTAACTCATGGCAAGACCTACCAACTCTTTCGTGCATGTCATCTTTACCCTTAGGATACTTCCAAGGGTTACTTATGACCGACATGGTTAAGCCAACTCTTAAGCCCTTTACCCAATTCTTTTCCTAAGCATTGCCGCACTATTCAATAAACCACAACCACAGATCATTACATACTTGCTACCTCTAAGCTTCTAGGCAAAACCTTAACCACTCTAAGGGTTTAATGAAAACTTACCCTTTTTGGGCTCTTTTGGGTTCACGTACCTACACTTCTTCATAATGACACAATTGGATCCTAGCCACTTATTGCCTCTGCTAGGAACATTGACCTGCTCTGATACCAACTTTGGCAGAACAAGGCCTCATTGTCATGATTTGCTAACACTGGTAAGCTCTTTTGGAACTATAATCCCATATAGGTTACAATTTGCTAGTTTTTACTTGTGAAGTATCTTAAATCATTACGTGCAACTAGTTATTCAGCCTACCCTGCATAGAAAATATGTATGCTTCATCTTGGCTATGCAATAATAATGAATTAAAACAACATTAAAAATAGTACCACAACAATTAACAAAAACACAATTCAAAACAAGCCAAGACGTAAAACTTTAGTTGCTTTAACTTCAAGTAACAACTATTTGCATACATCTCAAACTTATAAGCACCCAAATATACCCCTAGTGTCATACACACCAATGAACACTAGTAAAGGCGATCTCTTTGTATGAAAATATCATACATTTAAAAAAAAGCAACATATATCTACTAAGATCCATCCTTAGTTCTACACCCAAGCAAGCTAACTTTAAGTGATGAGCTACACTTTCCTTGTACTCACTTAGCCTCAAACTGTAAGGCAAACACTTTGGTCAACATTAGCTTATACTACAAGTAGCTTAAAAGCATAAGATTTCCCACTTAGAGAGTACTTTCAAACCAATTAAACTTAGCATTAACAGCTGCCCTTTACCAACAGTTAAGCGTGACTAGCCCCAATTAATACCTGCACAATGCTTAAGGGGTGAGTCCTCTAAGCTACTCAGTAAGGGATTCAACACCTGCAAGTGGAAACATATGCAAACATATGCAAACATGCAAAGCACAACAAACATATATATCTCATATACCACAACCAACTAACCAAACAATACAACAAACAATTAATACACAACAACAATAATGCAACGTAATGTGTGGATGGATGAATGAATGCTCATGTTTATGCACTTAGGACTTCCTTACACCCGAAGGTGTTCTTAGTTACCGTGAGCTTTTACAGCTGGGTTACTTGGATACTAGCCCTCATAGCCGATACTAGCACTTGATTAAACCCTATGAAGTCCTCCTTATGAGTGCCCTAAGTAAGTTGTCACTTACTTGACCTTGCCCACCTTTTATGCGCTACTTAGAGTAAATCGTCACTTACTCACCTCTTACCCATAACTTCCCCTAACTTATTGTGCCAAGTAATTGAACTTATTGGCCAAACTTCATCATGTTCCTCTGAACTCGACTCAGGCAACTTAGTGAATTCACTTACCAAGTTTGTCGACTCGGTTAGGACTTCTTAGGCACCGTTCAATGCCTGGAGGCATTTGGCCTCTAGCCTTGGATCATCAAGGGTCCTAGACCCTTCTCGGGTTTGTCTCCAACCGGAGGTTCACGACCTTACCCTTTGGCCATTGGAGGACTCATACAATACTAGGTCCCTCCTTAGTACCCTATTTGTGACTTAAGGTACCTCACTTATCCATTTTTCCTTAGCCCTCTTAACCACCCACTTATTACCCACTTATTGATGCATAATTAAATCTTAGGAGTACTTTTGAACCATGTTAGGATGCCACCTAAACCTTAAGAATTGATTTGGGACACTTAGAAACAAGGTTGGCACAATTCAAGCATAATGCTATAGCATTGCTTATTGTGGTGTGACAGCATTGTGATTTATGGAAAGTGCTGGAAATGATGTGATAACACCATCATAGTTGGTGCGACAACATTGCACATTTTAGGCAGCCTTTTCTTCCTCTTGAGCTCGATGCGATCGCATCAAATATTTAGTGCGACCGCATTAATCCCTAGAGCTGTAATTCATCGCCCCTTTCTTGGCCAATCTAGTTCCAAATCTTACCCAAACAAATTCCAATCATTTTTGGCTCATTCTAACTAACTCCCAAATTTATAACATTACTTATGCATCATTTAATCATGCCACAACATAAATGCCTTGCCTCAAATCATGAACAAAGCAAGAAGCAAGCAACTATTGACTTCAAGCTCAACCTAGCTCCAATGGAGTTTCTTTGAGTTCCAAGCTTGAATCCAACCAAATTGGACAACAAGGGCACGAACTTAGGACCATTTTTAACCATTTAATAGGCTTAGAACTAACCCATAAGGATCAAAGATGCTTACCATAGGGTTTATATCCAAAACTTGCAAAACCAAGCTCAAATGCACCAATTCCATAAAAAATAAGCTAAGGGCTTGTTGGGATAGCTTTGGGACATTCAATTTTCAGGAAATATTGGGTGATTTGGGAGGTTTGGAGATGGAGAGTTATGGAGGAGAGGTAGCCACGAAAATTCCAAATGAAGAAGACGATGACCTCCTCCCTAAAATATTTTAACTACTCCACTTCACCCATTTCTCCTCCACTTGCCACTTTGGCCCTCAAGCTTGGTTTTGGTTCACTTAGGCCACTCTAACTCTTCCTACACCATCAATCCTTGGTCCTATGAAAAGGTTTTTCTTACCCACACACTTTGCCCTTAAGCCACTTAAGCCATTGTAAGACATAATAGCTCAATTTCTCACTTAGTGCAATTTTCACCTTTAACTTTCACTTTTGGTTCAAATGGCTAGAAGCACTTATGGTCTTAACTTATTTATCTCAGAACACTTGCATGAAACTAATTTCACTGAAATTATGGTCGTGCCACTAGCTTGATCCAAAATTACCATTTTACCCTTTTTGGCGTCTAGGTGCCAATTAAACATTGGAACTTAACTTAACCTTACTTAGCTTGCTCTTTTTGCTTAATAAAACTTATTTGAAGAAAATAACTTAGGATTTACTTACTTTAGCTCTAAACTATGGGAAGTACTTGAAGAGCCTTTATATATTCGATGGCAAGGGTGATGGCGAGGGGGTGGATTCAATTGTGACGGCTTAAAAGATGATGAATTTGACGGCTATGAGGGCGGATTCGAAGGTGGATTATTAGATTTGGCATCTAACCTTTTTTAGTGAATCTAGGGTTTGGTTGAATGAAAAGAGGCTGACAGTTTATGGAGGATAAAAGTTGGCAGTGTTGAAGAACAAATGCTGTCTGAAATTGTAGGCCATTCAAGACTAACTCACTATATTTTGTAAAGTTCAGGGACTAAGTCACACTGAGTCTTTCATAAAAGACTAACTCACTTGAGTTAACAAAATTAAGGGACCAAATGCAAAGTTTTACCTTATTTTATTGGTTTCTTCACCCATTTTTTTTTTTTTGGTTTCTTATATTTTCTTCAACTTTTTTTTCTCTTTCATTTCATATACTATTTTTTCTGTTTCATTCCCCTATTCATTTTTTTTTGCATTCCTTCACCCCACTTTTTTCTTTTTTTTTTTCCAATTCATTTTTTCTTCCTTTCATTCCTTTTTCATTTTTCTTCTTTGTTTGTTTTTTGTATTGTTCCCGATTTTTTTTATTTTATCAATTTTTATCTGTTCTTTCATAAAGTTTATCTGTTATTTTAGAAGTTCTTATTTATTTTCTTATCAATTTATATATTCTTTTATCAATTGTTACTTGCTCAAGAAGAATAAATGACTATTAATAAAAGAACAACAACTTATTTATCTAAAAAACAAGCAAGAATTAATAAAATAAATAAATAAATATGGTTAAAAGAATAAATACCTGCTAATAAAAGAATGACTAACTAGTTTATCTACAAAATAGGCAAGAATTGATAAAATAATAAAAAAAAATACTAAAAATAGAAAGAAAAAAAAAGGAATTGATAATGGAACAAATAAGGTCTCAATTTTTTATTGTTGGTTGCTTGATTTTCTTTTAAAAAATTTCTTGTGTTAAACTTTAGATTTCATTTTACAACATATTGGATGAAAGAACAAACTAGAGCAAAGAATGAAATAAAAAAAAATCTAAATCAAAGCAAACAATGAAATTATAAAATAATTCTATATCAAAGTAGACAATTGAAATCACAGCAAATTAACGAAACAACAGAATGCATAATTACGTGTAACCAATAGAAAAAAAAAATAGTGTAAGAAAAAAAGAAAGAGATTTTTTGTTCAGAAATAAGTGGAAAAAATAGCAATAGAATAGTGCCAAATGGGGTTGCTACTTGACAAAAAATAAATAAATAAATAAATAAAGAGAAAATAAATGGCAAATAGGCAAATTTTTAACAAAAAAAAAACTTATAGGATTTGATTGACTAATTTGTGAAAATTTTGGCCAAACTGTCAATTTCTATACTATGGGAGGATGACTTATGGCATAAACAAGGTTATATAAGACTTAATGTTAGTAAATTTTATGTTTTGGGACTTTCGTATTTAGTATGTCTAACAATCTTTGTAGGCAATTGTTAAAATTATAATATTAATCCTTAAAGTTTTAAAGTATAATACAATAGGTACTAAAGTTTCTTGAAATTTCATTTTAGTCACCCATATTAATTAAAACTTCGGTCCCTATACTATTCAAATCCTTACATTTTTCTTAAGGTTTAAGAATATTGCAATAAGGTACCTAAATTTTAAAATTTTCATTTTAGTCAGCCAAAATAATTAAAACATTGGTTCTTGAAATTTTCAAATCCTTGCATTTTCACCTATAATTTCTAGAATTTTGCAGTTATTAGTCGATAATAGTGAACTAAAGTTGCATTTTCCTGCAATTTCAGATAAAAAGTTAGAAATTATAGCAAATTCATTAGAACAAAAGCATAGCAAAATTGTTGCACTGTGTGTGTGTGAGTAATATCTAGGTTTGGCCGCTAAGTTGGAAATCACAACAATCTCATAGCAAAAGCTAGGTATCATAGCAAATTCATCAGAATAAAAGTATAGCAAATTCATTATTATGTGTGTGTGTGTGTGTGTGTGATAATTAAGGATTTAGGTGGCCGGTAAGGTGATAGCCAGTGTTGTAAAAACCAAACTTCACTTCAATCAATTAGGGTCTTGCGGTCATGGTTTAACAAGTTGAATAGTCATTTCTTTATTCTTTTGCTTTTGTACAACATGAGCATTGAGTAACATGACAAAAATGAAAAAAAAAATGAGACCAAAGTGAAATTTTGTACATAACCTAAGGGCAGTTTATTTTTTACCAAACACATGAAGTACAAACCTCACTTCTCTTTTCCTTCTCAGCTAAGTAGCCTGGCACTTCTAATTTTTTCTATTTTCTTCTTCGTCTTTGGTCCTCTTCATTTCTCTTTCTTTGTTTTTTTTTTCTTTTTCTTATTTATTCTTCTGCTTTCTTCTTCTTTTGACCTCTTATTTTTTCTTTCTTCTTCTTGTTTTTTTTTTCTATTTTTTCTTGATTTCTTCTTTTTGCATCTTCTTATTTACCTCTTCTTCTTCTTATTTTCATCTTCAGTTGTCTTCTTTACTTCTTCTTCTTCTTTGTTTTTATTCTTTCTTTTAATTAACATTCTTTTGTTTTTGCAATTCTTAAATAATTATTTCAAACCACTAGTTTATTCTGATTTGATGGTTTATCGGCTTGACTGTTCTAGGTGAGATTTTCTAGTTTTGACTAAACATTAAATAGACTGATAACCGGACAGGTGGGGTGACCAATTCGCAATCGAACCTGTCGATCCTATTCAGCTTTTACAACATTGGTGATAGCTTGGAGAGGGTTTGGATCTAGAAAGTCAATAATATATATAAAGTATTAAAAACAATGTTAAGTACCAAAACATAATTAAGAAAATTTTTTAATTGAACATACCAAGAAAAGAAAATTTAACTTAAATTAAATTGCATCAAAAATTAAATTATTTAATTTAATTTTTAAAAAAGCTGAACAAAAAAAATCAAATATTCAGTAATTTTGGTCAATAAATTAGTAACCCAAGTAAAACTGACGGACCAACCCATATCCGGTCAGAAACCCAAATAAGCTGACCTGATATTACTCAAAACTAATATTGATTATAGCTATATAGAACCTGAACCCAAAAGAAACCCGACCCAACCTAACCCAATCCCAAAATCAACCCATATCCAAATACAACAGTTTATTTATTCTTTTATCAATTGTTACTTGTTCAAGAAGAATAAATAACTACTAATAAAAGAACAACAACTTATTTATCTAAAAAACAAGCAAGAATTGATAAAAGAATAAATAACTAATTTATCTACAAAATAGATAGGAATTGACAAAATAATAAACAAATACTGAAAATTGAAGCAAAAAAATAGGAACTGATAATAGAACAAATAAGGTCTCAAATTTTTAGTGTTGACTACTTGGCTCTTTTTTTAATTTTCTTGTGTCAAACTTTACATTTGTTTTTATGACATATTGGATGAAAGAACAAACTAGAGCAAAGAATGAAATAAAAGAAAATCCAAATCAAAGAAAACAATTAAATTATAAAATAATTCTAAATCAAAGCAGACAATTGAAATCACAGCAAATTAACAATAGTGTAAGCAATATAAACAAAAAAAGGATAGCGTAAGAAGAAAAAGAAAGAGATTTTTTGTTTAGAAAGAAATGGAAAAAAGAGCAATAGAATAGTGCAAACTGGGGTTGGTGCTTGAAAAAAAATAAAAAAGAAAAGAAAAGAAAAAAAAACGGCGAAGAGGCAAATTTTTAAGAAAAAGAAAAAAGAACACTTGTAGGATTTTTGTGGACCAGTGGTTTGATTGACTAATTTGTAAAAAATTTTGGCCAAACTGTCAATTTCTATATTATGGGATGATGACTTATGGCATAAACAAGGTTATATAAGACTTAATCTTAGCAAATTTTTTGTTTCAGGGCTTTTATATTTAGTAAGTCTAATAATCTTGGTAGGCAATTGTCAAAATTATAATACTGATCCTCAAAGTTTTAAAGTATAGTACAATAAGTAGTAAATTTTTTTGAAATTTCATTTTAGTCACCCATATTAATTAAAACTTCAGTCCCTGGACTTTTCAAATCCTTACATTTTCCTTAAGGTTTAAGTATATTGCAATAAGGTACCTAAATTTTAAAAATTTTATTTCAGTCAACCATAATAATTAAAACATTGGTTCTTGAAATTTTCAAATCCTTGCATTTTTACCTACAATTTCTAGAATTTTGCAGTTATTAGTTGCTAATAGTGAACTAAAGTTGCATTTTGCCACAATTTCGGATCAAAAGTTAGAAATTATAGCAAATTCATGAGAACAAAAGCATAGCAAGATTGTCGCATTGTGTGTGTGTGAGTAATAGATAGGTGTGCCCGCTAAGTTGGAAATCACAAGAATCTCATAACAAAAGCTAGATATCATAGCAAATTCATCAAAATAAGATTATAGTTAATTCATCATTGTGTGTGTGTGTGTGTGTGTGTATGGTAATTGAGGATTTAGGTGGCCAGTAAAGTGATAGCCAATGTTCTGAAAACCAAACATCACTTCAATCCGTCAGGTCTTGGGGTCATGGTTTAACTGATTGAATAGTCAGTTCCTTATTCTTTTACATTTGTATAACATGAGTATTGAGTAACATGATAAAAATAAAAAGATTGAGACCAAAATGAAATTTTGTACATAACCTAAGGACAGTTTATTTTTTGCCAAACACATTAAGTACAAACCTAGCTTCTCTTTTCCTTCTCAGCCAAGTAGTCTGGCGCTTCTAACTTTTTCTATTTTCTTCTTCGTCTTTGGTCCTCTTCATTCCTCTTTCTTTCCTTTTTTTTTTCTTATTTATTCTTCTCCTTTCTTCTTCTTTTAACCTCTTCTTTTTTCTTTCTTTCTTTCTTCTTCTTCTTCTTCTTCTTCTTCTTCTTCTTGTTTTTTTATTTTTCTTTTTTTTCCCGATTTCTTCTTTTTGCATCTTCCTCTTTACGTCTTCTTCTTATTATTTTCATCTTCATTTGTCTTCTTTTCTCCTTCTTCTTTCTTCTTATTTTTTATTTTAATTAATATTCTTTTGTTTTTGCAATTCTTAAATAATTATTTCAAACCACTAGTTTATTCCGATTTGATGGTTTATCGGTTTGCCTGTTCTAGGTGTGGTTTTCTGATTTTGACTAAACACTAAATAGGCTGATAACCGGATAGATTGGGTGACCGGTTTGCAGTTGAATTTGTTGGTCATATTCAGCTTTTACAACATTGGTGATAGCTGGGTGAGGGTTTGGATCTAGAAAGTCAATAATATATATAAAGTATTAACAACAATGTTAAGTACCAAAACATAATTAAGAAAATTTAATTTAATTGAACATACCAAGAAAAGAAAATTTAACTTGAATTAAATTGCATTGAAAATCAATTTCTTTAATTTAATTTTAAAAAAAGTTGAACAAAAAAATCAAATAGATTCAGTAATTTTGGCCAATATACCAGTAACCCAAGTAAAACTGACAGGTCAACTCAGATCTGGTCTGAAACCCAAATAAGCCGACTTGATATTACTCGAAACTAATATTGATCATAGTTGTATAGAACCTGAACCCAAAAGAAACCCGATCCAACCTAACCCAAACCCAAAATCAACCCAAATCCAAATAAACTCGGCCTAAACGCAACCTAGATTCAAATTTTTACTGACTGGATTAAACCCAAACTTGAATAGTCTTACATTTTATATACCCTAAAGGAGAATTTCTTAGGACAATTTATATTTTTATTTAGACATTTTGATTTACTTCTTCATATTTATCATAGGCACTTATACATGTTATTTCTACCAATAGTCGATTAGTGGAGGCAAGGGATGAGTGGCCTAGTAGTGGAATTGGCGGTGGTGACTAAAATGATCCTGAAGTGATGAGTGACGCAATCCAAACGTGACGAGCAATGCGATCTGGCAAGTGATGATGTCAAGATCTGGAGGTGAGTGACAATGTAAGATCCAAATATGTTTCACAATTTGGAGGCGGCCAACAATAGCTTGATTTAGAGGCGAGCAATTACGGCACAACCTAAAGGCGAGTGATGGTGGTGTGAGTGGAAGGCAAGCAATGGTGGAGTGATCTAGAGTTGAGAACTACATCACAATTAGAGGAGATGATCAGTTGGGTACAGGAAAAAACGTCGCAATTGGAAAAAAAAAATGATCAGCTGGAGATTACCTGATGTGGAGGCGTCAATTGGCGGAGTGGGAGAAACGACAACTAGTAGCAGTAGCGATGATGTATGGTTTTCTTATAGAGTGAGAGAGACGGGTAATTTGGAAAAAATATGAGTTGAGTGTAGCTTAAATATGAAAAATTAAGGGAATGATTAGTATATCTAATTAGATATATTTGTATAATATAATAGCTAATTCCTAGCCAGCAATTGCTCTTTATCGTGCCTCAGGTAAACTCGCCGTCCACAATTTGAAAAGGATATTCTATTTTTTATTCCTTCTCTTACTTGACTTAGGGTAAATTAAAAAATCCTTGTATTTGGTTTGAGTGAAAACACAAGTTTTCTCCTTTTGTTTCAAAAAGCTACATTTTAACACTTAAGCCACCTAGTGTCCTCATGGAGATCAATTTTGGAAAACAAGGGTCTTTTATTTTATTTTTTTGACTTAAGTTTGTCTTCAATTTATTTATATTATTATTTGTTAGAAATTTTTTTAAAAATATATATTTAGAAACCATAGGTCTTTACTTATCATTTATATATAAGAAATTTTCATTTATATACAAAAATTTTAAAAATAAAAAATTATATATTAATTATTGTGAATAATAAATGTTACAAAGAATTTGAGACGCAGGGTATATGATATGTTATAGACCAATGATATATGATCCTAAAGCACAAAAAGGATTATATTGCCCTCGGGTGCTAAACAACATCCTGTTTAACCCCTCTGCCTTTTTACTAGATCAACTTATGGAGTTAACTTGGTTTGGTGGTACATGGAAATCTAAAATGACCAAGTTATTTTTGTCTAATTAAGTTAGACAGATAGAGGATCGAGGATGCTTAGTTATTTACTGAATATCGGTTAAAGAATTATTTGAATAATTCTAGTTGTTGCTTCCGTGGGGTACGGAATTAATTAAGTGTAACCGAGCCTAGATTAAGTCTTTTAGTGACTTAAATGGTGGTGAACAAGAATTAAGGACCGAATTGAAAAGAAGCCAAAGTAAATTGTGGTTAATAAAAGCTGTCTGGTGATTTTGCAACAAGAAAAAAAGTTGGGCTGAATTGCTCATATGGAAGAAAATTTCAGCTAAGGGGAAACAGGGAGCTATGTGAAGAAAATTAGGAACCTTGGACCTAATTACAAGAATTTAAAAAGAGCAAGGATTGGAGTGGGGATTTGACTCTGTTTTCGAATTGTTAATTAATCTGATTGTTCCTTGCCTGAGAACGCTGTAGCTTCTGGTTAGCTTCAGTTCTCTTCGAAAGAGGGCATGGGACTGAGAGCATTAATCAATTTCAGGAAAAATTGAGAATTTCCAGCTGCATGTCTCGATGATGGTGGCAAACTCTTTCTACTTGAGTTAAGGAAGAAGATGCTGGTTTTCAGGACAAGAAAATGCTGCTGGTTCTGGTTATCTTTCTTGCCCAAGAGAACGTTGCAATTTTCTGGCAGAGCTCGACACTTCCAGCAGCTGGCCATGAATCAAAAACATTGGTAATTTCAAGAGATTGAGAATTTCTTGCTGCGTGTTCAAAAAATAGCAGCAGAAGTCGTGCTGGCTTGAAGAAGAAGAGGAAACTGATTTGCGATGGAAAAGCATAGCTGGCATCGGGTTCAAGGAGAATTCAGAAGGGAAGCTGATAATCAGAGCAACAATCGAAGGATTTTAGCAATGACAAAGACTTGGCTGGTGCCGCTGGCCTGGTTGGTTACTTGGCTCGGGTTACACTAGAACAATAGAGTTTCTTCATATTCACGTCAGAGCTAAAGCTGGAACATTTTTCCACAGGTTTGCAAGGTAAATGGTGTTTTAATGCCTTGTATGTGCTGAAGAGGTTAGAAGGCCATGGGACAAGGGCTGTACTGGATGAACATGGTTCTTTAGTGGGGATTGATTAAATGGATTAGTTGGTCCAAGAAAAATGGTCTAGATTAGCTTGGTCTCCCTGCAGGGGATCAAGTGGATGGCAAATTTAGGGGGCAGGTGTTTCCTGAACACTAGTTTGAGCTCACTATATATAAAGCCAGCTCATAGTCTGGCATTGGTGCTTGCCTTAGTTGCTGCTGAACACTTCTATTGTTTCAGCAGCTTAGCCACTGAACAACTCTGTTATTTCAGTGGTGTTTTGTTCATTGTTTGTTTTCATTATTTGTTTATGATCTGTGTTTTTTGTTTGAAACTTTGGAGGTGGGAGGTGTTGCCTTGCTAACTCTGGGCATGTGTCGAGAAATTACTGCTTTCCCCAAATTTACTTCCATGGGGAAGACAATCCGAGAGGGCTATAAACTTTGTTATGGACAGAGCAAGTGACTTCAGGACATAGTTCAGAGATTATTCTATCTAAGTTGCATTGTCATGTAATTTTCTAGGCCAAGAATAAATCTCTAGTGTAGCTAACATTTTCCCAAAAAACACGTAAAATTTGACATAAACAGTAGTATTGTAGGAAGTAATCAAGTACAAAGTGGATAGACAGATGACAATCAAAACGCAAAACATTGCAAACTTCAACACGAACCAAGTAGAAATCAAGCAATTAGCAAACAGAAGCTACTTGTGTGCATGGCTAAGAATAACAATTACTACACAAACTAAGTTGGCGGCATGTGCTTCATCCTCATCAGGCTACAGCTTTGAACACGTTGTTGCCAAAGATCCTCACCAACCTCCACACTTCAATTCTGTACTCACTTCCGGCATCATGGTCATATTCTTGATGGAAGGAGAGGAGGTCTCCAATTCGCAGGTCATTGGTGCAAACAAACTCAAGCCAGCCGGATTGAGATGGCCTAGAAAAACCAGCTAGCCTTCTGCTGCACCTGAACCTCCAGACCCGCCCGCTGGAGTCCTTCACCCTAAAATCCACAGACTGAGCTCCCTGTGGGAGGCCCAAATACGGCAGAACACCATTAGGAACCGCCAAGCGCTTCTTGATGTCGGTGTGTGTGAGTTCCTTGGAGAACAGCTCCATAGGTGCTTTCAGATATATATATATAAATCTATATATATAGTTCAGAACAAGTTTTTCTCTCTGGTTTTCTCTCAAAATTGAAACTTGCAAGCTGTAGATGTTATGAAATTCTTTGGCTGGGTGAGCTGAAATTTTTAGGGTGCCCCAAGGAATCAATATGAGGTAGTGGTTCCGTTCTCGCTGTGATAGAATTCCGACCTGACCCTACTCATACTTGAGAACTAGTAGAAGTTCTAAATGAACTTGGACACGCAGCAGCCTTTTTTGACTCCAACATCTAATTCACAGCTGTAATAGTTGTTTCTAGCTAATAATTACAACTTTTAATCAATTGCAATACACTTCCGTGTCAAATAAGTAAAGAAGAAATGGCTGCACACTTGCTCTAACAAATTCGGCTGGGTGTATCTTCATTTAGTGGCTGAATTTTATAGCTGTAGCTTTTTCACCTCCTTGTAGGTGATAGCCGAAAGGCTACCATCCCTCTCAGTACACACCTCCTGCCAAAAACATAGCCGGAGAGCCTAATGTCACCTGAAATAGGCATTGTCACTGACTTCGAAAAGAGCGAAGTTAAAGCGCCTCGAACTCGGGACTTCGGCTAATACGTCAGGACTTCAAGGACGTTACCGGCTCCCTCGGGGGACCAAACGGACTACCTTTGGAGGCGAAGGTCTAGCTATCCCAAGCAGGAGAAGAATCCCCCCCGAAGGTGGAACCCCCGAATCAAGGAACTCCCCGAACTACGGGTACGTCTCCCGAAGAAGGACGTCCGTACCAAAGGACGACTTCGCCAAGCGGACCTCGTGAGTACGGCAGGAGCATTTAAGGAGCCTCTGACATGTCGCCCAAAGGCGCTACACGC
>KK902573.1:33209-45202 GCA_000696445.1 Aquilaria agallochum
AAATCACCTTCGAATGAGGATACCGAAGTCCGACCTTCAGTTGGGCACGAAAAACGGTAACCTCATCCTCGGCGTTCATAAAGCAGAGTGTTTTGGGACCAGGAAGTCTGGTGGTGGCATAAAGCAGAGTAAGGGGTTGCCAGCTCTCGGGCACGGGGGAAGCAGGTGAAAGAAGAGTTGGCGAAGACATCTTAAAAAAAAAAGGGACTTTGGGGAAGAAAAAACGAGTTTGGAAAAGCTTTAAAAAAAGAGAAGAAAGCCCAGAAAGGGAATCAAAACCCACCGAACGTTTTGCCGAAATCTGGGTTTGAAGCCGCCGTCGTGAAAAAGTTGCCGGAAAAACACTCCGTCGAAATCACCGCCGCAACAAACAAGAGAAAACACAAAAGCGGCTGAGAGCAGAAGGAAAGAAAAAGCAAAAGCAAAAGGAGACTATGGCGGGGTAAGGTATTTATAGGCCGAGGGGGGTTAGGCGAACCGACGCCATAAGGGCTCCGCGAAGGCGAACAGTCGCCATAACTGCCCCCTACGCCTCAAAAGGCATGCCTGCCATAACCGACGCGGCTCCCGTCAATGACACCGTGCCTTGTGTTAGCCGGTACGCCAAACGAGGAGCACGCCTTCTGACACCCTTAAATCCCGAGCTCTAGACTGACGTGACCAGTCACGGGACGTGACGTGTCACAGACCTGCAGAAAAGAAAGAAAGAAGTAGGTTACCTCGAAGATGCCAAAAGGCAAGCTATGGTCAAACTGCCTGTATCTTCGGACAAAAGGCGCATCTTCAGCACAGGTATTACACCCGAGGGCCCGGAGGCCGCTCTTCGAAAAACGACAAGCCGAAGTTTCCACTTCGGCTTTCCGAGGGGTGGCTTGTGATAGCCGAAGGGCTACCATCCCTCTCAGTACACACCTCCTGCCAAAAATATAGCCGGAGAGCCTGATGTCACCCGAAAGAGGCACTATCACTGACCTCGGAATGAGCGAAGTCAAATCGCCTCGAACTCGGGACTTCGGCTAATACGTCAGGGACTTCAAGGACGTTACCGGCTCCCCCGGGGGACCAAACGGATCACCTTCGGAGGCGAAGGTGCAGTTATCCCAAGCAGGAGAAGAATCCCCCTCGAAGGTGGAACCCCCGGATCAGGGAACTCCCCGAACTACGGGTACGTCTCTCGAAGAAGGACGTCCGTACCAAAGGACGACCTCGGCAAGAGGACCTCGCGAGTATGGCAGGAGCATTTAAGGAGCCTCTGACATGTCGCCCAAAGGCGCTACATGCCGCCTAGAACGGCGGTCTGACACGCCGACACCGTCCAAGTCCCGTCACGACCTGTCTCGGTCTCAGACCCGAGGGGCCTACAAAACGGCTACCTATCCCCTATGCCCAAAAATACGGACCGCATCCAACCGAACGCGTGTCACGATCTGAACGGGCTGGGCACCTCTATAAATACCAGGAAACAAGACTTGGTAAAGGATCGGACCCTCTCTCCCTGAAAAAGCACACAGAGGCAAGGCCATCCAACCTCCTAGTGTTCTCCCTCTATCTCCTCTCAGGACACTGACTTGGGCGTCAGAGGCTCCTCCCCAGAGAAACACTCCGAAGACCTCCTAACCTTCTTTTCTGACCATTTCAGGCACGCTCCTCTGGGAAACCTTTGCACCAGACATTCTCCCCCTTAGGAAGTCCCTCCCGAATTCACAATGTCACATGACAAAGATGCTACTGGGCATCAGTAGGGGTGAAAAAAGTTGGCCCTAACCCGAAATCCAACCCGAAAACCGACCCTATTTTACGGGTTAGGGTCGGGTTGAAGATATGAATTAGGTGGATTCGGGTCAACCCGACCCGAACTGTTTTTGCAAGCTTGAAATCGGGTTGGTTCGGTTTTTACCCGAAAACCACCAGAATCCAACCCGAAACCACCAGTGACCAGCACCAGCCCACCCAATATAAACAATTGGCTAGCCCAGCCCATTAAATCCTAACTCCTAAGCCCAAACTAAGTCCTACTCGGCTACTCCAAACCCCCCAAATCCCTAATTGCTCATGCCGAGCGGCACCACACCAGGCAGGCAGCGCAGCGAAATGAATTCACGATTCGATTTCGATCACCATTCACCATCACCGACCAGCGAGGCAAGCAGGCGCCAAACAAGAAAGTGACGCATTATCACGCGACGACGTGAGAGGACCAGCGGAGCGACAGCGCCAGGAAGGCAGCGAACAAGAGAGTCTCGACGCCGTGACCCGTGAGAGCTCTGGCTCCGCGACCGCCGTAAGTCCGCGACTGCTATAGCTCTGCTCGTCCTCTGTCGACGTCGGCCTCACTTCACTCCTCAGCTACCAGCACGCTGCTTTTCGTCTTCAGGTTGCCCACCAACACGCGAACTGTACTCTCTCGACTCTCGAGTCTCTCCTGTCCCTTCTGCCTTCCCCTGTGCTGTGAACTTGTTATTTGTTATTAATTGACATTCTTTTGTTATTTGCCCACCAATGCAATTAGGATTGTTATTTGTTATTAGCTGACATTCTTTTGTTATTTGCCCACCAACGCAAATTGACATTCTTTTGTTATTTGCCCACCAACACAAATTAGCATTTTTGTAAACATTTTTGTTTTGCATTTTTTCAAAGTCCAGACCCGATCCGATTCATTTTTTTGGGTTAGGGTCGGTTCGGGTTCTAAATTTCGAATGGCTATCTTAATTGGTTTTTTCGCAACCCGACCCTAACCCGAAACTTACACCCCTACCTCCTTGCATGCTTTCTCATTTTTCAACAATTGCTAGCTGTAAAAATAGCACCGCCATGCTTGTCCATATTTTCTATAAGCAAAAATTATAAATTATTTTTACATTTAAACATCCCCTCTTAATTTGCAATTTTTGCTTCTTCTTGAAACTTCAATAGTTTATTTTTTGCAACGGTCTTCATAAAAATATCTGTTAGTTGATTATTTATATTGATATATTTCAACTGGATTTCTCCCTTTTGTACCAAGTCTCTAATAAAATGGTATCGTAAACATTTTTGTTTTGCATTTTTTCAAAGTCCAGACCCGATCCGATTCATTTTTTCGGGTTAGGGTCGGTTCGGGTTCTAAATTTCGGATGGCTATCTTAATTGGTTTTTTCGCAACCCGACCCTAACCCGAAACTTACACCCCTACCTCCTTGCATGCTTTCTCATTTTTCAACAATTGCTAGCTGTAAAAACAGCACCGCCATGCTTGTCCAGATTTTCTATAAGCAAAAATTATAAATTATTTTTACATTTAAACATCCCCTCTTAATTTGCAATTTTTGCTTCTTCTTGAAACTTCAATAGTTTATTTTTTGCAACGGTCTTCATAAAAATATCTGTTAGTTGATTATTTATATTGATATATTTCAACTGGATTTCTCCCTTTTGTACCAAGTCTCTAATAAAATGGTATCGTAATTCAATATGCTTTGTCTGTGCATGAAACACTGGATCTTTTGTCAATGCTATTGCTGACATATTATCACAATAAATTGTTTTTGGACCATCTTGTTTTTGTAGCAGGTCAGCCAGAATTCTTCTTAACCAAACTACTTCACATGCTGCACCTGTTCCAGCTATATATTCTGCTTCAGCAGATGATAGTGATAGACTTTTCTGTTTCTTGGATGCCCATGATATAATTTTTGTTCTAAGACTGAATATGTAACCTGATGTGCTTTTCTGTTCATCAGATGAACCTGCCCAATCACTATCTATATATCCAATTAATCTATTGCCGGCTTCTTTGGCAGATCAGATCCCAAGCTTCTTAGTACCTTGTAGATACCTAAGAATCCTTTTTGCTGCTGCAAAGTGTAACTTACTTGGTTGATTCATAAACCTTGAAATTAGACTAACTGGATAAACTTTGTCTGGCCTTGTATTTGTCAAGTAGACAAGTGAACCAACTAAACTTCGATACATATGTGCATCCACCTTTGGTGCTCCATCATCTTCTTTCAACTTCTCATCCACAAAAAGTGGTGTAGCAATAGGATTACAGTTGCTCATTTGAAATTTTTGAAGTATATCTTGGGCATATTTTTCTTGTGAAATAAATATTTCATCTTTTGATTGTTGTATCTGAATTCCCAAAAAATACTTCATAAGGCCCAAATCTGTCATCTCAAAATCTTCCATCATAGCTCTTTTGAATTGTTCAATCATCTTTGGATTTGTTCCTGTATATATGAGATCATCGACATATAAACAAACTATGAGAAGATCACCTGTACCTTCAAATTTCACATAAAGTGATGGTTCACTTTGGCTTCTTTGGAATCCACTTTGCCGGAAGTAATTATCAATTTTCATATTCCATGCTCGAGGGGCTTGCTTTAGTCCATATAATGCCTTCTTTAATTTGTAGACTTTTTGCTCCTTTCCTTTAATTTTGTAACCTTGCAGCTGCTCTACATATACTTCTTCAGCTAATTCTCCATTGAGAAATGCTGATTTAACATCAAGCTGATAAACTAACAACTCCATTTGAGCTGCTAATGCTAAAACTGTTCTGATTGTCTCCATTCGCACTACTGGTGCAAATGTTTCGTTGTAGACAATTCCTGGCTGTTGTGAATAACCTTTTGCAACTAACCAAGCTTTGTGCTTCTGAATTGATCCATCCTCATTATGCTTGGTCTTGTGGACCCATTTTAGGCCAATAACATCTTTGCCTTCAGGTAGATCAACTAGCTCCCGAGTCCTGTTTTTCTCAATCATCTTTATTTCTTCATCCATGACTTTAGTCCAAACTTCATCTTTTGCAGCTTCTTCAAAATTTCTGGGGTTCACATGTAAATAGAGATAACCTTTGAGTACTTTCATAGATATTTCCTAAACTTTGAACCTTTCTTGGAGGTGTATCATAATCTTGTGCAACATCATTTGGTTGATATGAAGTAGATGGACTGGCTTCAGTATTTGTCTTGTCAGATCCAATACCATAATCTTCTTGATATCTTTTAGGCTCCATTGTTTTTATTATTTTTGGTCTTCTGTTGTTGTCTTCTTGCCATTTTCAAGTTTCTGCTTCATCAAAGATAACATCTCGAGCAATAATAAATTTGCTCGTGTCTGGATTATATAAGCGATAACCTTTTGATTCATCGCTATATCCAATGAAAATATATTTTTCTTCTTTGTGATCAAAGTTCTCTCTTTGTTGGGAATCAATATGAGAATAAGCTATACAACCAAATATTATAAATTGTTGTACCTGGGGTTTTCTATGATGCCATGCCTCATGTGGAGTTTTGTTGAGCACAACTTTTGTTGGAGATCAATTTAGGACGTAAACTACGGTGTTTACTGCTTCTACCCAAAAACTATTTGGAATTCCCTTGTCCTTTAACATGCTTCGAGCCATTTCAACAACTGTTCTATTCTTTCTTTCTGCAACTCCATTCTGTTGTGGGGTACGTGGAACTGTCAATTGCCTCCTTATTCCATTTAGTTGGCAAAATCTAACAAATTCTGCAGAAGTATATTCTCCTCCTCGATCCATCCTCAGAATTTTGATAGATCTACCACTTTCATTTTCTACAAGTGCTTTGAATTTCTTGAATGCTTCAAAAGCTTCTGATTTTCTTTTCAAGAAGTAAATCCACATCATCCTGGTGAAGTCATCCACAAATAGAATAAAGTATCTATTCTCATTTAATGATGGAGTTCTGGTTGGACCAACTATATCATAGTGAACCAGCTCCAGGGGCTTATTTGCTCTCCAAGATGTCTTTGAAAATGGGAGTTTGTGCATCTTACCATATATGCATCCTTCACAAACTTTATCAATTTTGCCTTTACTAGGCAAACCAAAGACCATATTTTTGTCCTTTAATAACTTCAAACCTTTATAATTCAGATGTCCATATCTTAAATGCCAAAGAAATGACTCATCCGCTATATCACTTTTCAAAGGAAGATCATCATATAGTGACATAGTTAGAGGAAAAACATTGTTCCTGCTCATCTTAACTTTTGCAACTGTGATGCTTTTCTTCTTATCTTTAATAATACATGCATCATCTTCAAAATTCAATGCATAATCTTTTCGCAAAAGTTGCCCAACACTTAATAGATTTTTAGTCAAATCAGGAACATAAAGGACATCTGTAATAAATTTAGAGTTACCTCCATTGTTATCAACTGGAATAACTCCTTTTCCTTTAACATCATATAGTTTGCCACCACCAAGCTTTACTTTTGAAAAATAATTTTTATCTAATTTTGTAAAGCTTTGTTTATCTCCTGTCATGTGATTGCTGCATCCACTATTTACATACCATATAGTACCTTATTCTTTTTCGGAACTTAAGCAAGAATAGAATACTTCTCCGTCTTCACGCTCTTCTGAAAAATTCACGTTGTTGCTTTGACTTTTGAACCAGCAATCTTTTTCTAAGTGGTTTGGGTTTCAGCAACTTCGGCACTTGAATCTGCAATCTTTTGATTGATGACCGGACTTTCCACAAATTTTGCAATTTGTGCTTGGATAATTTCTTTGGCTGAAATCATTTTGATTTCCTTTGCCACGGCCACCACCTCGGGCATGATTTCCTCTTCCTCTATTTTGGAATGAACCTCTGCCTTGGTTAGTTTGCCTGAAATTGTCTCCCACATTCATATTTGATTAGAAAGTTTGTTCTATTGTTTGACTTGAGAATCTGCTCATTCTCCTCTCGTGTGCTTCTAGAGAGCCAATCAAATCATCAACTGCTAGTTTTGATAAATCTTTTGATTCTTCAATTGTTGCTACAACAAGCTCAAATTTTGCTGGCATACTTCAAAAAATTTTCTCACTAATCTTCCTGTCTTCAATATTGTCACCTAAGCTCCTTATCTGGTTTATTATTTCTGTTGCCTTTGAAGAAAATTCTTGAACACTCTCTGTATCTTTCATGGAAAGATTGTCGAAGTCCCTCCATAAATTTTGCAATTTTATGGAGATAACTTTTTCTTGGCCATCGAATTGCTTATTCAATATTTCCCAAGCATCTTTCGATCTTTTGGCACCCATGATGCGTGGGAAAATTGTTTTACTCAATCCTTGTTGGATATTAAGTAAAGCTTTTGCATCCCTTTGCTTGTTTTGCTTGTACTGTCTTTTCTGTGCTTCAGTCCAACTAGTATATACTTTTGAACTAGTTGGTTCTTTGAAGCCAGATTCTACCAACTCCCATAAATCTTGGGAAATGAATAATATCTTCATCTGGATGCTCCAAAATTTATAGTTCTCGTTATTGAATATAGGAACAAGATACTGTGAATAGTTGAATATGGCTTCACCGCTTGTGGCCATTTCTTCGACCTAGGCTCTGATACCAAATTTGTTGGGTGCTTAAAGAATAAAAAATTTAAAAAGTTTATGGAGCAAGACAAAGAGAGCTTTGGACAAAAATTTAGGCAGAGAGAGGATGGGAGAAAAGATTTTTTTTTTTTATTTCATGGAAGCAATACAATACATACACACATGATGGTTATTTATAAGCCATTCTTGGGGGCCTAATTGGAGCCCAGTGGAAGTTCTAAATGAACTTGGACACGCAGCAGCCTTTTTTGACTCCAACATCTAATTCATAGCTGTAATAGTTGTTTCTAGCTTATAATTACAACTTTTAATCAATTACAATACACTTCCGTGTCAAATAAGTCAAGAAGAAATGGCTGCACACTTGCTCTAACAAATTCGGCTGGGTATATCTTCATTAAGTGGCTGAATTTTATAGCTGTAGCTTTTTCACCTCCTTGCATGCTTTCTCATTTTTCAACAATTGCTAGCTGTAAAAACAGCACCGCCATGCTTGTCCAGATTTTCTATAAGCAAAAATTATAAATTATTTTTACATTTCAACATTAACCTCCGTCTTCAGAGTCCCCTCCTTGCTAAATCGTCAGTCGCACCCCTATCTCTATAGTTTTTTAGTGGGTAAATTACACCAAAAGTCCAAAACTTTCAATTATAATTGTAAATTGGTCCTCAACCTACATTACATTTCATATTGGTCGTAAACTTTATAGTTCATTGCATATTAGCCCCTAGATTTAGTCAAGATAAAATTGCACAAAAACTGGATTTATAGAGTAGAACGCTTGATAGTTTAAATGGTTTATTAACTATTAAAAATTATGTTATATATTGAATTTATACGAAGATAATTACTAATCAATTAAATTACATTAAAAATTGATATGAAATAAATACATGAGTCTTAGAATTCAAAATTTTTTGTCACATGTTCTCATAAATTCAATCGAAATCTTAATTTTTCATAATTAATAGATCACTTAAATTATCAGTTTTTCATCTCTAAAAAATTATTCTTTTGAGCAATTCTATTTTTTCTTTTTCTATGTTAGGGACTCATGAGCAAAATAAGTTATAAAGGTTTGAGACCAATATTGAAAAAACATGGGGGTTGAGAACCAATTAGTAATTAGAATGAAAGGTTTGGGACTTTCAGTAATATTTACCTCAGGCTGCTTGATTGCAACTTAGTTTAGACCTAACATGTTGCAAAAGAAAGTAATAATACAAAAATTCAAAAAAAATGCATTTTATACTTAAAATCAGTGAATGACAAAACAGTTTTATATCCATGGTTAATGCAGATACAATAAAATATTTAATACTATTTAATTTCTATGGTTACAATTTTACAATCGAATAACTAATCTGATAACTGAATATAAAATTCAATTTTGGTCCAAACCAACCAAATAACACAAATAAGCCATGCATTTTGTTGAAGTAAAATGAGTTTATTCCATTTTTTAATTTCATCATAATAATGCTTATTCCTATGCTCAATATGTAATCTCTCTCACACATCAGTGACTACCCTAAATTATACTCCCTTTCCAAAAACTATTATAACACATTTTATTATAGGCAGTTTAAAATCTTTACAACATCTACATAATTAGTAAATTACTTTACTATACTACCATTCAAACTATCATTTCAATATTCACTATCCCTAACCTTTTTAATTTGTGGTAAAAAGGTTAAGGGTTAAAATAAAAATAACACATGAACTTTATTTACATCCTTAATCTTATGATAAAACAACTGAAGTTTAAAATAACAACACGTATTTTTACTTATGTGAGTTACATGCATTAAAAAAATATTTTAAAGGGATGCACCGGAAGAGAAATGGAGAGGAGCGACTAAATGAAGCCAATGAAAGTCAATGGCAAACTTGTTCAACCACATGTCAGTGGCAAGTTTGTGGGCTAGTGATTGGCATGTTACTAAATCTGTCAATCGCAAGTCAGTTTCACGAATTAAAACATGTTTTCCAATCAGTCGCGTATTAGTCACTTTAAATAAAATATTATCTCCTTCATTCATTTCTTAGTGGCATATTTAGAAAAAAAAAAAAAATTGCCCTTTAGTCAGTTCTCAATCATAAAAACAACATCAATCGTTATTTCTGTCACATTTACAAGTATATACATCACTCTCCTCTTCTTTCTTTCTCATTTTTCTCCTCTTTCTGTTTCTCCTTGTCTGCTCTCCATCTCTGCTTCTTCTTCTCAACTTGCTCCTTTTTCTAGGGTTCAAGTAAAACTCCTTCTCTGCTCCCCATCTCTCTACCTGAAGCTTTGCTCTACTCTACTTGCTCCATCTTTACTCTTCATCTCTGCTTCTTCTCTAGTATCTCCTTCCCTGCTCTCAATTTCTACTTTTTCTTCTCAGCTCTCCTCTGATTTCTCCTTTTCTGCCTCCCTTCAATTTCTCCAACTCCATTGTCCATCATAATAATTATAAAAATTAAATATTTTAAATTATTATATTCATCATAAACTACCCTTCAAAATTATAACAATTATTCTTAATCAAATACTACTGATACTATACAAAATTCAAAAAATAAAAAATAAAACAAAAGTGATTGACTTTCAGTTGCATCAAGCGACTGAATTTCAGTTGTAAGATGTGACTACCTTGTTCAATTGCGCAATGTAGTCACATGTCAATCGCTCAAGGTGGCGCGACAATATATTTTGTGACCGAGTGATTTAGTCACTTATCAATTACTCCAAGAGACTGATTGCCACTATTTGCTTAGTCGCTTAAGCTCTCCCGCCTTGTAGTTATGACGCAATAGGATCTCAGTGCCCTGAATTACTTAACTTGCAAGCTCTTAAAGACTAGGATCCCACTTAGTTACTATTGGCAAACTTTTACTCATAGATAAATTAAAATAATTTACATACAACTAGTTACTTAGCGTACACTATAAGAAGATATGCATGCGTTTATCCTGGCAATGCAAACCAAATAAGTAAACCATTTAAAAGAAGCAGCACTTGAGCATTATTTCTACAACATACTTAAAATGTGCTAAGACAATAAAATACTAGTACCACACTCTTTAACACCGGCATGCACTCTAAAGTAACTCAATGGTCTTACACCACAGTGTATCCTCACTTGTCCTTGTGCACCACTTAGCCTCAGCAGTAATGGCATAAACAGTTAGTTAGCTCAAAACTTATCTCTCAGCAACCTTAGAATCTCAAGGATTCAACTAAACAAGTGCTTGCAAAAGAGACACTTAGTCTATAAGTATCCCCTTAGTTGCTTGGCCCAACATTAAATCCTGCATAAGAAACTTAAGGGAGTAAGTATATGATTGAAATCAGACAAGGTCCCTTTGGGTATGTGTAAAGAAGATAACAAGCAAGCATGCAATTATGGCATACAAAGAAGCGAACAACATCACAAACTATAAGCATAATAAATATGCAATGCATGACTGTATGATATGCAACATGAGTAATCCTTCCTATTTTTTACACCTGAGGTGCTTTATTTTTAATGTGAGCTCAAATAGCAGAGGTACTTAAGACACTGGCCCACATATTCTGAAACATTTACCTCCTTTGCATCCCACTTACGGGTCCTATAGCAAGTTGTCACCTCCTCTCAAATCTTACCCATTTTTCCCTTAAATTTTTGTGCAAGGTATCCATTTTATGTGGTTCAACTTGCCAAGCTCTTAGAGTTTAGCTTAGGGCTCCTTAATGGCTTGCTTACCAAATCACAAGGTTTGGTTGGGATTCTCTTAGGTTTCTTTTCCATTGCCTAATGGTCTAAGACCTCTTACTTAGGCCAACGAAGACTTTGAAACCCACCTTAATCCCCTTAGTGCTCCCCTAACAACTTAAGAACTTTAACCCCCTTAGCCACCCTACCTTGTTCTATCATAATAACACCACTTAGCTACTTCTTAGATAATGCATAATTACTAAGTTACAAATAAGTTCTTTAATCCCCGATAATGGGATCTGGCCCTACTATAAAGTTTCAGTGCATGTGACTTCAACTGTTGAAAGAAGAAAACATCAATTCCACTACCCTATATGGCTTTAAGATGCCTAAGATCAACCTCTATGATGGCTTCATGGACCCAGTCAGCCACCTGCAATGATATATTACCTCCATGAGGCTCAAAAGGGCATCAGATGCTATCATGTGTTGAACATTTTGTTGGGTTTCGGGACCCAAACAGCGTAGCAGAATTTAACCAAAACCCTCTAGGATCCAAGTGAAACGGGGTAAACCGGGTGTTCAAAAATTTTCATACCTAATTTTCGGTTGAGATCTCTCACTCAACTGTAGAGTCGAATCACTAAACCTGAACAGGTGATATGTTCAGGCTCTCTATGGTATCCACATGAGCCTCTCGGGATCACGATGCTTCCACCACGTTCCGACAGATGCGTTTCTCTTGCGCTCGCAATGCTAGCTTACGTCCTCCAAGGAATTGCAAGAGAAAAGTGCGGTTGTCCTTTTGGGAGGCTAGGGCAAAAAGACCTGCAAATTTCTCACTAGAAGTTGTATTTATAGTGAGATCAACTTCCAGGCCTAATGGGTTTCAAATCCCTAATCCAATTAGGCTTTAATTTCGGGCTTAATAATGGCTTAACTATTAGGCCCATTATTAATACGA
>KK902574.1:0-30799 GCA_000696445.1 Aquilaria agallochum
GTAACAGATTTGTGTTTTGGTTGCAGTAAATTGGCAAGATGGAAGCGACATCAGAAGGTGATGCTTTCCCCAATCAAAAGTCGAAGGAGTTGGAGGAACTAGTCTTGGATCTTCAACCTGATCTGGAAACAGCTGACCAAGTTATATCTCTTGTTGGGAAGATTATATCGGAGAAGAAGTTGAATCAGAGAGGTATTATGAATATATTGTTGAAAATTTGGAAGAACTATGGAGTACATGCGATTACTTTTCTGGATGAAAAAACGGTGCATTGTGTGTTTATGAAATGGGAGATGATTGATTGTGTGATGGAAGAGGGGCCATGGAATATAATGGGGTGTATTTTGTCTCTTCAGAAATGGCTGCCAACACAGTCTCTGTAGGATTTGTGTTTCACAGAAGTGCCATTTTGGGTCCAAATCCATGGATTGGCTCTTAATCTGATGACCAAGTCAAATGGGTGGGTAATTGGAAAACAGTTTGGCCAGGTGATGATGGTTGAGGACCCAGGAAATATGGGGGAATTCTATAAAGGATATCTGAGGATTATGATAAAGCTGAATATCACGGAGCCTAATAAAGCAGGATTTTGGTAGAAGAAGTCTGTAGGGTGCAGGAAGTGGATAGCAGCACGTTATGAAAGACTGAGGGACCTTTGTTATACATGTGTTAGGCTGGGGCACACTGACATTAGCTGTAGGGTGGCTTCTCAACCTGTTATAATGAGCACAGGTCAGCAGACGTATGGTCCCTGGTTAAGAGCTCCCACGCCAAGAGGAAATGAGGATCTGGCCAAAACTCTTCCTCCAAGGCCGGACCACTTAAGGCCTGGAACCTTAGTAAGTTCAAATATGCATAAAAAGGCCAATGAGGGCTTATCGGCTGAATCCCCAATTAGCCAGGATTCCCAACAATTGATTAGAAGTGTGCCTGAAGTATGCCAGGCCATCATTCTGAGTAAACCAGTAAAAGGTGCTGATCTGAATCATCAATGTCAATCCCCTGATACAACAAGAGAATCTGATACTACTGGGGCACAGGAGGATGAGTCCAATGAGGGTATGTCACAAAGAGGGGGTAGGAAAAGAGGTAGGCCCCCTAAGANTGTAGCGTGCGATGGATGAACAGTCACAAAACGTGTCGTGCGGGTCCGGGAATATCATTTAAGCACGCACCACGGTTGAAGAGGCAAGTTCAATGTTTGGTTTGGCCATGTGAATTTGTAACTCATTTGCACCCATGCATCATATTAATTGCTTTCTATACCCTTTCTACTTAACATCCCAAGCAAACTTTGCGACTTTAACTGAATAAAACCGTGTGGTAAATTAGTAAATAAAGTTAAACTTTGTAGGGAAAAGAAGAGTACTTAACCTCACATGTCAAATTAAAACTCGTTAATCGCAGCTACTTAATATGGCCGAGTTATCGACGCGACAATTATCATTTGGACAATTATATATAGGAGTTATTTCACTACTAAATGTGTATATATATTAAATGCACGCCCACAATTATGTTCATATATATTTATATTTCAATATTATCCTTTATAAAATAAAAAATATATAAATACATCAAATTCCATGTTTCCACCTAAACTAAAGATATATATAAATCAGATATCGAATATATATAAAGTCAATGTATAAATGAAGTGAGAGATATATACAAGTAATGTGTTACATATGTATAAATAGTATCACAGATATGTTACAAGTTCAACATCTCATAAAAAAATATATATGTGTAAACTCTCATATCTCGCTTTCCGCAAAATTTTGAGATATATATAAATGGGCGGTAGATATATATGAAATTCTATGTATAAAGCAACTGTTAGATATGTACAAAACATGTGCCACATATGTACCTATAAAATCATAGATATGTTTCAAATATATACAGTTGTATGTATGAGATTCATATTTTTATAAATAAAATGAAAATTAGAATAAGTTTTTAATTATTAGTGATATGACATTGATATGCACAAATCAAATATTAAATATACATGAACCTGATATACAAATAAGGATAAAGATATATACAAATCAAACAACTTATTTGTATAAATTGTGTGAGACGTCTGCAAGAAACTTTTGTACATAAACATGTGTAGAAAAATACAAGCTTATATGTAAAATGAATAAAATTTTATATATAAATAATATATGTGATATCATTTGTGCAAGTGAGTTTATTCATCTATACATATGTGATTAACTATTTGTACAAACATTAGTTACTCAAATGTAAAGGGAAAAAAAATAAAATGGCTCCAAGCAGGTTTTTACCATTGGTCTGGGTTTGCTTTGTTGAACAAGTCATGAAAACGGGTTCCCCTCCAAGCCCTTCTGCAACGATGTCGATTAGATGACAGAATGGCTAGGCGTTGGTGGCTGTGGTGACCTGTAAGCAAGCAGAAGGCATGCAAGACGAAGGCGTAGGACGGCAGAGGGATCAAACTCTAATCATGGCAAGTTGGAACGCCTATGAACAACTAAGGCATAGGAATGACGGTTGGTGCCTGGGAACTCCTTGGAAGGACAGCCGTGGTGAGATGGGACAGTGGCGACCAACTGAACTAACTAGCAAAGAAGGGAGCGAAGAGTATATGAAGGATAAGGTAAACATATGTTTAATGAAATATAGGAAATGATTTTACAAATTTTCCCTCACAATAAATTACGTCTTCTTCTCTCCAAATGCTATTCGTGTCTCTCTTTCTCTCTCTTTTTCCAACCTTGTTTCACAAATCCTCCTCAGTTGGCCAAAAGCTGCCTATTTGTTCTCGATTCTTTTGCCAATCACCATCTGTGAGACAATGAGTTGAATGGCGAGGCAAGGGGAATGAACGGCAAGGCCTCTCCAGTCTCGAATAGTGAATCTTCGATCTGATTGACTTATGATCTGATCAACTACCAAAGGTAGTTCTCCTTCAAGGCATCTGTGTAAAGATCGACAAGCGAAGTAGATTGACGGAGATCGAAGGAGATCAACGAGCGAAGGAGATTGACAGGATCGGCAGATGAAAGGAGAGATCGGCACGGTGAAGGAGAGACTGGCAAGTGAATGAGAAATTGGCATGTGAAAACGGTGGAGGTAAGACCGGCGAGCCGAGGTGAGATCAGTCAGATCAACGGATCGGCACATAAAAGGAAAGATTGGCGTGGCAAACATGAGACTGGCAAGTGAAGGAGAGATCGGCGAGTGAAGGCGGAGGAGGTAAGACTGGTGAGTAGAGGTGAAATTGGCAAGCAAAAATGGAGGCAGTGAGATCAGTGAGCGAAGATGGCGGCGTTGAGATCGATGAACAAATATGGCGGCGGTGAGATAGGTGAATGAAGAAGGAGATTGGCATTTGAAGGAGGTAGGCAAGCGAAGATTGCAATTTGTTTTCCACAAAAATAAGGTTTTTTATTAGTTGTTTTTAAGAAACTTTTGTATTTTTTCTCTAGACACTTTTACACTTTTAAATATTGACCTAGACAGTTTTAATTTTCTATTTAGACACTTTTGTTATTATTTCATATACAATTTTTTATCATGAAAATAAATTGCTTCCATATTGCTTTAGACATTTTGTAACTTTTCTTTAGACATTTTTACACATTCATTCAAACACTTTTTTATTGTTTCAAATAGTTATTTTTTAGGAGAGTAAATTGTTTATGTATTGGTCAAACACTTCTAAATATTTCTTTAGACATTTTTTTGTATCCATTCAGACACTTTTCATTGTTTCGAACACTTTTCTTATTTTTTTGATAGTAATAAATTATTTGCAAATTGCTTCAAACACTTTCAAATATTACATTAGACATGTTTTACATATCTAAAATAAGGAGAAAAAGAACAAAGGTAGGCTGGATAAGCAAGACTTTAGGAGGGTGCATCGTGCCCAATAGACATACTTTTTGCTTTCTAGCTAGGATAACCTGAGTTTGATCTTGTCAATAACAACTTTTGAGGATGATTGTCACAGAGCGAGGTCCTAGTGCACCGAATTGCTTAACTTGTAAACCCTTTGAGACTATGATCCCATTAAGTTATTGTTGGCTAACTATTACTTATAGATAAATTAAGACAATTTACGTGCAACTAGTTTCTTAACCTACCCTGTAAGAGGATATGTATACGTTTATCCTAGTGATGCAAAATAAATAAGTAAACCATTTAAGAAAACATTGTTCGAGCATTCCATTTAAATCATACTTAAAACGTGCCAAAACAATAAAATACTAGTTACTTCAACTTCAAGCAATAATTTGTGCATACTTTATATCATTAGCATGCACCCAAAAGTAACTCAATGGCTTAACACCACAATATATCCTAATAGAGGCAATATCTTAGTGCACAAGGTACTATGTATATACAAGGCTAAATTCTTAACCAAGATCTATCATTTGAGCCCCACCTTTGAGCTATCAAGCTTTAAGTACAAGCCCTTTCTTATCCTTGTCCACCACTTAGCCTATAAAGTGTGAAGACATAACACTTAGTTAGTACCAAGCTTATATCTTAAGCAACCTTAGAATTTCAAGGATTCTAGTAAATAATTACTCACAAAAGGGGAAACTTAGCCCATAACTATCTATTTAGTTATTAGGCCCAACGTTAGAACCTGCACAACAAACTTAAAACGGTGAGTACATTAATGTACTCAATAAGAGTCCCTTGGGCTACTTGCAAAAAAGATAGTAAGCAAGCATGCAAATATGACATACAAGCAAACAAACAACCAACCAACAATCAACACAAACCAATAACATAATAGATTTGCAATGCATGAATGTGTGATATACAACATGCACATTCCTTGGGACTTCTTACACCTTAGGTGCCTGATTCTTGCTATAAGCTCAAACGATAAAGGTACCTGAGACACTAGGCCTCCTGTTACCACCTCGCAAAAATGGGAGAATTACAAAGGTGTCATAATGGCTAAAAACCATTATATTGTGTAATTCTCACCATAGTGATTGAAGTGTGGGGGATAAAAGGCATGATCAACACCTTCTTAAAAGTGCTCCAAGTTGGTAACTTGGCCCCCAAGAAAAGCCTTAAGGATTGCTTGTTTGTCAAGCAACCTATGGACTTTTTTGTAAGATTTTGGAAATTCGAGTACTCAATTGCACAACATTCACAAAAGAGATTTGGAGAGTTATGAGAAGGATATGAATGGTATGAAAGTACTACTGGAGGACCAAATTGCTTATAGAAGACAAGTATGGACAAAGAAAAAGACAGAAAGGCTTTAAGGTCTTAAGTGTCTTATTGTGTGCCTTTGGTTGTCCATGCTTATGACTTAAGTCAAATGGAAGTTTTGTGGGGTTATCCCACATAATAAGGGGCTGCTATGGCATGGGATAAGGAGGTCAAATGTGGGCTAAGAGATTAAGGTAAAGAAACCATGGTCTTGTAGTAAGGAAAATGACATAAAGCTTGGTTAAGCTTATTAAGTGTGTTTAGTGCACTTAAGACCATATAAGTGTCCATTCTTGGTCCTTATCTCCCAAATTTTAGTCTCCACCAGAAAAAAGGAAGCCAACCCTCTCCTCCAAACTTCCTCCATAGCTACCATACCTTCAAACTCAAAACTACTTGCAATTGAAGTCAATGAAGCACAATTGGAAGCTATTTGGTGCTATTGCTTGAGTGCACTTAGGATCAAGCTCCAGTTTCAGCATACCCATCAAGGTAAGGTTCTCTTGTTCTCATGGGTTGTTTTTTATATTTTTAAGCAACCATGGAGCTAGGGCTAAGCTTGGAAGAGAGCCATGACCTTGATGAACCAAGCTTAGTGAAGGGAGTGCACTTATTGAAGGTTTTGTGACCTAGTGTAAAGTGCACAAAGATAGCAGTGAAATGAGGGTTTCTAGAGCCCAAATTTATTACAAACTAGTGTTAAAATCCTCCCAAGACCAATCATTAGCTTGAGGAGGGCTTCCATAGTGATTTGGTTATGTTTATTACATGTTTTATGGACTAATCTATGGTTATTGTTGTTGCCGCATACAAGTGTTTGTTGTTTGCATTTGGCTGCTGCATTTGGTTACTATATCTTGTATATATGCATTGTGGGTTTTGTGTTTTAGTGTCTTTGGATGCAGGTTTTAATGATGGTTACATTGCCTATTGAATCCAAGTGCTACCCTTACTAAGTTTCTCAATGAAACTTACTCCCCTCAATTCTATCATTTCAGATCCAGCAAAAAGATCACATTCAAACTAACCTTTGTGGTTTGAGTTTTGTCTGAAATTTTAGGTACATGAACCTCCATGTGTCTAGTCATGATCTTCAAATTTTGGGGATTTTAAGAGCACATTTGGTATTTTTAATGGTGGCACTTATTGTGTTGTGCAGTAACTGTCCAGCATCCTGTTTTTGGAGTTCATTGTGTCTCAGGCACTCCTGTAACCTAGGTTGTGTATTTAGCTGAGTTAAGACCATATTGTAGTGCATGTATTCATGTACATGTATTGTTTGTAAAATGAGACAAGTATGTGAACATTTGAGCAATGTTTTGGCTATGTATATGATGTGGTGCAAAGCTACCTAAGTGTGAATGATAGGCTACTTGTTTGTAAATTCTGTTTTGCCACATAAAGTTGTTAAAAGCAAGGAAATGTAATTCTTATGTGTAATGGACATATATGGGATAGCTCTGGAGGGTTTTTCCTTGTGAATGAAGTGTTTGCACACTTACGAAATTTTGTATGGGCAAAATGGTCATAAAGTGACTAGAATTTTGACTCTGCACTTAAAGTTTTATATCTCCTTATGTAGAAGGAATCTTGGTATGAAATTTTGACCACACATAGATAACATCTAGAGGTTGAATTGGGATTTAGAATTTCTGAATTTGGAGCTTTTTAGCCAAAGATATGATGTTGCAAATTTGGCTAAGTTAACTGTTCATTTGGTCAGAATTTTGTAACCAACTTAAAAAATCCATAACTTGGTCCATGGGTGGCCTATTGATGTAAAAAGAAATTTTTTCATTTTCTCTAAGTCTCTACTTGATAATGGAGCAAATAAAATAAGAGGTACATGGCTACAATGATACAATTTATTAGTGGAAGTTACAGATGCAGTGGTTGGTCACTAGAACTTAACAAGATTGCCTAATGTGTGATGGCCAAGATTTAGAATTGTGCTAGTGTTTTCCGTCTTTGCTGCCATGTTGTGCATGAAATGTGAATATGTGTATGATGGTTGGACCAATATGCATGTGTTTACATAGTGCCCAAGATGGCCACTTGGGTATGCACACTACGGATAGTGTTCTGATGGCCTACAAAACATTACCAATCTTGGGAGTCTAAATGCATAATTTTGGCACCATAATTGGACTACCCCGGAGTGGGTAACACCTTGTATCCCAAATCATTTACCTCCCTTACATCCTACTTACAGGTCTTAGAGTAGGTCATCACATCCTCTCAAATCTTACTTGTCTGTCCCTTAACTTATTGTGCAAGATAGTCATCTTATGTGGTTTAACTTATCAAGCTCTTAGAGCTTAGGTTAGAGCTCCTTAGTGGCTTACTTACCAAACCACAAGGTTTGGTTAGGATCCTCGTAGGTTTCTTCTTTATTTTCCCAAAGGTCTAAAACCTTTCTCATGGGCTAACAAAGACTCCAAAACCCGCCTTAACCCCTTTAATAACCCCTTAGCAACTTGAGTACTTTTACCCCCTAGCCACTCTACTTAGCTTTACCTTAACGACACCACTTAGCTACCACTTAAATAATGCATAATTCTCAACTTATAAATGAGTTTTAGACCGAACTGAAGCTACGGAACATCTTAGAATAACCTAAGGATGTTAACCAAAAGATTGAGACATTCTTAATGTGCCTCGAGCTTGAGCAACTTAGGTCTTAGCGACACGTTGCCAAGGGCATCAATGTACTAATTTCGTAGGAAGTTATTGGTGATGCGTTGCCAATGCCCTTCTAGCATTGCGCAACTATGTGCTATCTTGCACAAAACTTGCTCAATCTTTCAATTCACAAAACTTGCACATGGGTCTTGTTTCCACTTTATTCTCACATGTAATACTACATTTATACATATTATTGGAGCTAAATTAACTTGAACCCTTAGCTTAAATTCAGCCATGAAGCAAGAACAAA
Source organism: Aquilaria agallochum (assembly GCA_000696445.1). NCBI lineage: Eukaryota > Viridiplantae > Streptophyta > Magnoliopsida > Malvales > Thymelaeaceae > Aquilaria > Aquilaria agallochum. Next base: position 8,150 of record KK902574.1, read on the forward strand.
ACACAAGTACCATAAGTACACTTGAGCTCAACATAGCTCTTTTGAGTTCCAGACGTAAAACCAATGTAATATGGCACCATGAATTGCAAATCAAGACCATTTTTAGCTACTTAAACATCTTAAAACCAGCTCAAAAACTAAGAAGCTTACCTTAGGTTTTATGCCCAAAACAAGCAACAAAGGGCTAAAATGAAACAAATGCACCAAGAATGAGATGAAGGCTTCTTGAATTCACTTTAGGACCTTTAAATTTGCTGGAAATTTGTGGAATTGGGGAGGTTTAAAGTAGACAAACTACTAGAGAGGGAGAGCCACGAAAATTGGGAAGGAAATAATGAGAGTGGAAGTCAGCACTTGCAAGAAATATGTTATTAACTCCACTAAGGCATTTTGTTTAATTTCTTGCCCTTTGATCATCAAGCTCTCTTTTGTTTCAAAATGGCCACTAAACACAACTAAAACCATCCCTCCTTGGTCCTAAAGAATGTTTTTATGCGTCATAATCTTAGCCTCTTGAATACTTAAGCCACTTAAGACATAAATGGCTCATTTGAATACTTAGTGTAATTTTTGCACTTTTCTTTCATATAATGGTTCTAATTGTTGGATTAACTTGTGGTCTCAACTTAATTACTCAAAATTTCTTACATGACCCCAATTTCATCAAACTTATAATCATGTCATTTGCTTGGTCAAAATTACCATTTTAACCTTTTGACTCTTAGGTACCAAATCACACTTAAGAATTCATCTTTACTTTTACTTAGCTTATCCTTCCTGCTTAATAAGATACTTGTTGGTCCAAGTGCAACCAAGAGGGAGGGTGAATTGGTTGTATTCCAAAACAATCCACAAATGAGTTCTTGAAACCTCAAACTCAACTTGAACTTAAAGTACAATGATTAACTCTGTTTTGACTAGAAAATGACTACCACAATCCACCTAAATTTTGCTTTGAAAGCTACCTTTGAAGTGGTTTTGAAAATAAACAAGTTTAATCAAGATAGGTAGCATAAAACATAAACTAAAGCTCAAGTATGTAGAGAGAAGGAGAAGCTTGCACAAGAGAATTTTTATAGAGGTTCAAACTCTCCACTTGAGAGCCTACTCCTCTCCTCAAGTTCACCACTTGAGATTTTTCTTCTCCACTATGAAACACAAAGATACACAATATCCTTCAAAGGCATACACCACTTTTGTAGTTCCTTCTACCTTCACCTCTCACTAGTTTTGCCAAAGGCTAACTAGAAACCTATCTAACTCTATTTCCCTTACAAGAAAATCACTTAACCATTGAAGGCAAGCTCAATAATCTTGTGGTTACAAGGTGTAAGAACAGTAGAACCTCTTAAGGCTAAATAAGCAAATGAAAGAACAAGTTCTTGGCAAAGTAACAAACTTGAGCTCTTGATGGTAGATTTTGTTTCTAAGTTGCCAAGAGAGTTTTCCTTGATGATTCTTGATGTTTTTCATACTCCAATGGATGCCCAAGAGACGTTGAAGACCATTGGAATGATTAGAAAAAGGCCCCTTGAAATCTGGTGAACATTGCTATGAACTTGACAGAAATTCGCGTCTGTCGCCAGTTTCACCCGGGTGAAATATTTTCACTCGGTTGAAAATTCTGTCAGATAACGAAATTCAACGTTTGACTTCCAATGGCTATATTCATAATTAATGAGCTGTCAATACTTTATACACGTGGAATCTGACGTGGCATGAATTTATATTTATTTTTCAAAGATTTTTCGAACCGGAAACTCGCGCGCAGGTCTAGAATCCAAGTTTCACCCGGTTGAAAATTTTTCATTCGAATGATTTTCTTGTCTAGAAATAAAATTCTCTCGGGTTTGAAAACTGACTCCAGTTTCACCCGGTTGAAAACAATTCACTTGAATGATTTTCTTGTCCAGACATAAAATTCTCTCGGGTTCGAAAACTGACTCTAGTTTCACCCGGTTGAAAACATTTCACTCGAATGATTTTCTTGTCCAGAGATAAAATTCTCTCGGGTTCGAAAACTGACTCCAGTTTCACCCAGTTGAAAACATTTCACTCTGTTGAAAACACAGTTCCAGGATTTCCTTGCTTCCAGACATCCAAACTTTAAAAAGGTTTTTGCCAAGGAGATTTCTTCATTCACACGTAATGCTTGAATCACTAAAAATACTTGATATGTACTTGAGAAAAAAAAATTTCTAGCAAGGATCAAGACTTTATGAATGACTAACCAAGATGTAAATCTTTAAATAAAGCCTTGAAACACAAAAACAAATGTGTTTTGTTATCATCAAAATTAAATAAACATAAGTCATGAGAAGAACAAATCCAACAATCTCTCCCTTTTTGATGATGACAAAAATTTTGAGAAAACATTGGAAATCATTAAGAATAAGAGTTTTAAAAAAAAATTGACATAGTCTCCCCTAAAAAATGAACAAAACTCCCTGTTCAAGGATGTAGACCAGCCACATGATATTCACTGAAAAATCAATACTAAGTAGATATAATGCCAAACACTTCCACAATTGCTTAAACTATGCATGCTTCCCCTTACTTCATCATAACAATACTACTCCCCCTCACTTCTTCCATATATAATCTTGAATCAATAAAAGCTAATAATCAATAACAACATTAAGCTAATGAACCACTAATTTTCTCCCCCTTTTTGTCATAATCAAAATGAATTAAGAACAGTTAAGCACAGGCGTCAAGCAAACAAGGAGCATAAGAAAGTCATAATAGTCTCATAAGCATAAATACGTCCATAGCAAGGCTTAACAGTCATGTGGAACAAATCCACAAGAACAAAAAAAAAACCATAGTGATAGATGAGCAACCCAAGTCTAAAAAAAGAGAAAAAACATTGTTTGTGCCATAACTAGAACAAGCTGTGAAACCTTGATCCTAAAGAAAACTAATAGGGGAAGGGAAAGAAGGGTCTTGGGGGAAAAGGAATGATAGCAAGGCAGGGGCTAGGTGGGGGNCGGCAGTGGGAGGCTCAGACCCTTGGCCTTGATGAGAAACTAGTTGGAGAATGAGGGAGCGGATATCATCAAGCTTGCCAAGTTTGACAAGAATCTCAGCTTGAGATTTTTCCAAGGAATCAAGGCGTGCATTGGCTTTGGTTAACTCATGAGCAAGCAGCTCTAACTCAGTAGGTTCATGTGCATCAGCCTCATCAGCACTCACATCACTGTCCACAGGAGGCTCTGCAACCCCACGCTTTCTGTTAACCTCTCGTAGTGTTCAACGAAGACACTTCTGGTAAGTAGTCTCTTCTCTAGTCCAGCCAACTCCCTCATCAAACTTGAGAACGCCCAATTTCAAGTTGGTAAGATCAACCAGAGAAGCACGACTGTCCAATGGAATTTCTGCCGAAGTGCAAGCTAACCTATGGGCTTCAAGAAGCCGAGTGATGAGGGTGAGATTGGGCAAAGGAGTTGCCTAGGTGGTAGCTGCCTTTTTCATTTGGGACATGATCCGAGTAGCAAAATCCACATTGTTCTGCTTAGAGATCTTATACATAAGGCAGGCATCTTGATAAGTGACATGATTGGCCCCCTCCCTAGGTACCAAAATATGGGCAATAATCCAATGCAAAACCCGATAGTAAGACTCAAGCAAGCTAGGAGAGGCTTGATGAGGCAACTGAGAACAGACCTTAGCCAACCCCGGAAAAAACCGGGCAAAAATGTGCTTATGTTCAACTTTGAAAGTTTTCTTAGTATCTGATTTAGCACCAATTAAAGTAGAGAGAGAATACTTAGATGCACAGATACGAATACCATCTACGAAGCTCGTGAGAGTAAGAGATTGGTCATCTACCGTTAAATTTCTGTAAAACTCATTAAGCTGACCCTTTGAACCTCTAGGTTTCTGACTAATGAACGATCCTATCTTGAAAAATTCAACCCATAGAGCCACTTTAGCAAACTTTTCTTTCCTTAATTCGTCAACAGAGACAATACAGTTCTTGCATAATTTCCTAAATTTCTAAAATGCATCAGTAATAGGAGCCACAGTCATAGGAGGGGTGCCCATTACCTCGATTTCAGTGTCAGAGGAGGAGGAGCATGCCGGAGAAGGTGGGGATTGAGCTATCGGACATGTGGCGCGCTTGGCACCAGCCTTCAGGCACTTTCGAGCAAGTCCCCCTCTGGCTGCCGCGTCACGGCCGCGTTTCGGTACGCCTCCACCACAAGTTCGTGGCCCCATGGAAGATAGGACAAAGAATCACGGAGGAGGAGCCCAGATTGAATGACAGTGGATGACTGGGAATGTGGAGGCTAGGGTTTTGGTGTGGCAGAGGGGCGCTGGAGACGAAGCACAGGGCGAACGGAGGAAGACGGTGTCAGCGGCAAGAAAGAGTGAGAGAGGAGGGGCTAGGAAGGCGGAGAACGAAGAGTTTACAAAGGTGAGGGAGGGAATGAAACCAGGGGGAAGAATAGGGGAGAAGAAACGAAATGCTCGGCTGAGCCAAAATTTTGACGAGTTAACAAAACAAAAAAAAAAAGAAACGAAAAGTGTCCATCAAGTGACAGCAAGTTTTTTTTTTACACACATTTTTTTTAAATCACTCGATTGAAAAATAAACACCCAGGTGAAACTAATAAACAGAAAAGCTGGGAGCAAAAACCTGGAAGCAAAACTTTGACAGCACTTGAATGAAAAATTTCAACCCGAGCGAAATTAATAGACAGAAATCCTGGGAGCAAAAATCTGGAAGCAAAACTTTGACAGCACTCGAATGAAAAATTTTAACCCGAGTGAAATTAACAGACAGAAATTCTAGGTGCAAAAACCTGGAGACTCAATGGTGAAAACGCCCAAATGAAAAATTTTAACCCGAGTGAATTTGAAAGACAGATTCGAACATTAGGAAAATGTGTGAGAAACACTCTTAAATCCAAAACAAGTAACAGCGGGGCGTGAAACAACAAATGGCACACTTCAATATGTGAATATGTGAATTATAAAAGCATGAAATTGAAATTTTCATGACAATATAATTTCATTCTCTTTGGAAGAAGAGAAGCTACCTTGGGTTGCTCATTCCTAATTCCATTCTAATAAATGCAAACCTTTCTTCACACAAGGGTTTGGTAAATATGTCAGCCAATTGATGTTGAGTATCAATAAATTCAAGAACAATATCACCATCATGCACATGATCTCTAATAAAATGATGCCTAACTTCTATATGCTTTGCTCTAGAGTGGAAAACCGGATTTTTAGCTAGACTTATAGCACTTGTATTGTCACATTTAATGGGTGTCTGTTTGAAGCTAAACCCATAATCTTTCAATTGTTGGTTCATCCATAATATTTGAGCTACACAACTCCCGGCCGCGATATATTCGGCCTCCGCGAAGGATAAAGCAACCGAAGTTTGTTTCCTTGAAAACCATGATATAAGGCAACACCCAATAAATTGACAAGAGCCACTAGTTCATTTTCTATCCACTTTACTTCCGGCATAGTCGGCATCGGAATATCCTAAAAGATTAAAACTAGTGTCTCTAGAGTACCATAATCCTAGGTTGGATGTATCAACCAAATATCTAAAAATCCTTTTTACCACTTTCAAATGTGATTCCTTAGGACATGATTGAAAACAAGCACACAAGCAAACACTAAACAATATATTCGGTCTACTAGCGGTCAAATAAAGCAAAAAACCTATCATGCTTCTATAGAGTTTTTGGTCAATAGGCTTACCATCTTCATCCTCATTAAGCTTAGTTGTGACACTCATTGGAATGACACTAGGCTTTGCATTAGAGTAGCCAAACCTTTTGAGTAGCTCTCTTGTGTACTTAGCTTGGTTGATGAAAATACCTTCCTTTGATTATTTGATTTGAAGTCCAAGGAAAAAAGTAAGCTCACCCATCATGCTCATCTCAAATTCACCTTGCATTAACTTAGAAAACTCTTCACATAAAGACTCATTAGTAGCACCAAATATGATATCATCTACATAAATTTGCACAATTAACATATTATCCTTAGAATGCTTAATAAAAANCCATCTTTTGGTGGAGTATGAGAGACTCCCTTCTCATTGTGATTGATTTCCTTTTGATGATCTTCATCTACAACATCATCATCACTACAACGCTCTTTTCTAGTAGCATTGTTAGTCTCATCAAATACAACATGAATGGATTCTTCAATCACAAGAGTTCTTTTATTAAAGACTCTAAATGCTTTGCTTTTACTAGAGTACCCAACAAACATAGCTTCATCACTTTTTACATCAAACTTTTCAAGATTATCTTTTCCATTGTTTTATTGAGAATGGGTCTAATCAATGCTCTATTGAGAATGTAACATGTGGTATTTGTTGCTTTGGCCCAAAAATACCTTGGTAAACTACTTTCACATAACATAGTTCTAGCCATCTCCTCAAGAGTTCTATTCTTTCTTTCCATAACACCATTTTGTTGAGGAGTTCTAGGGGCTGAAAAGTTATGAGAAATGCCACTAGATTCACAAAATGAAATCTTGTCATGATTAATGAACTTCTTACCACAATCACTACAAATTGAGCTAATGCATGAACCTTTTTCTTTTTTAACCCTATGAGCAAATGTAATGAATACACCACAAGTGTCACTTTTATGAGCAAGAAAAAATACCCAAGTGAATCTAGAATAGTCATCAACAATTACAAAGAAATATTGCTTTCCACCCAAACTCCTAGTTCTAATAAGTCCAAACAAGTCCATATGAAGAAGTTGAAGAGGCCTAGAAGTTGAAATACAATTTTTTGATTTAAAGGAAACCTTTGTTTGCTTTCCCTTCATGCAAGCATCACACACTTTGTCTTTTTCAAACTTCATTTTAGGCAAGCCTCTAACCAAATCACTTTTTACTAGCTTTGAAATTGTGTGCATACTAGCATGACCAAGTTTTCTATGCCCTAACCAACTACCATCTTTGTTTGTGGCCATTAAACATTTCACATTAAAGGAAGACAAGTCATTCAAATCAATCACATAAACATTTCCTTGTCTTCTACCAATGAACTTAGTTTGATTGGAAACAATATCAATCACTTGACATACAAGAGCTTCAAATATAACTCTATAACCTTTATCACACAATTGACTAATACTAAGCAAGTTATGCTTCAATCCATCAACAAGCAACACATTGTCAATTGAGGAGGAATTTTCCTTACCAATTCTACCTATACCAATGATGGTACCTTTGCTATTATCTCCAAATGAGACGGTTCCTCCTTCTTTTTGCTTGAGGCTTATGAAATGAGACTTTTCACCGGTCATATGTCTTGAGCATCCACTATCCAANGGCCATTAGACATTTCACATTAAAGGAAGACAAGTCATTCAAATCAATCACATAAACATTTCCTTGTCTTCTACCAATGAACTTAGTTTGATTGGAAACAATATCAATCACTTGACATACAAGAGCTTCAAATATAACTCTATAACCTTTATCACACAATTGACTAATACTAAGCAAGTTATGCTTCAATCCATCAACAAGCAACACATTGTCAATTGAGGAGGAGTTTTCCTTACCAATTCTACCTATACCAATGATGGTACCTTTGCTATTATCTCCAAATGAGACGGTTCCTCCTTCTTTTTGCTTGAGGCTTATGAAATGAGACTTTTCACCGGTCATATGTCTTGAGCATCCACTATCCAAATACCAAGTCTCTTTTCTTGCCCCCTACAAATAAATAATCACTTGTTGGATTTTGGTACCCAAATTTTCTTGGGTCCTTCAATGTTAGCCACAACCTTGGTTACCTTAGGAACCCAAATCATCTTATAACCAATTTGTGCATTTGGTTTCTTAGTTATGCAATCATATGCATAATTACCCTTTCTACCACAAGCATGACAAGTTGTGAATGGGCTAAACATAGTAGATGATGCACCAATAAATCTATTCCCAAATTTCTTTTCTTTAACTAAAGGATTGTAGCCTATTCCGGCCCTATCACAAACACCTTTTTGTGCTCCAAGTAACAAGTCTAATTTTTCTTTTCCCTTGACAAATCTAGATAAAGATTGTGTGAGATCAAAGTTCTCTTTTTTTAGCTCATCTCTTTCTTTGGTCAAGAAGGCATTCAAGGCTTTTAATTCACCTACATGTCTAGCAAGCTTTTGAGAGTCCTTGTAAAGAGCATTAAAAGCATTTTTGTAACTCTAAATACTTATTACCTATAGATATGTATGAGCTAGATGAATCACTTGAGTAGTTGTTTACCTCATCTTCCTCCTTTTCCATAAGACATAGGTTGGAGTGACTTTGGCTTGATGAGGAGGCTACACCATCATCTATCAATATGCAAAGATTTTCTTGATCACTTGAGCTATTGGATGAAGATGAACCTTCACTTTAAGATGAGTCACTTGCACTCCAAGCCGCCATAGTTTTTCCACTCTTTTTCTTGGAGAATTTCTTGTACTTGTTTGGTTTCTTATTCTTCTTCAATGGACAATCGAATTGAAGATGTCCAGGCTCCTTGCAATTGTAGCAAATAACTTCATCCTTTTTTTAGAATGCTCTCCTTTACTCTTTTCATATTTCTCCTTTTTGAAATTTTTGCTTCTTGAATTCTTGAACATCTTACTAAATTTTCTTACCAAGAGGGCCGCATCAATTTCTCCATCTTCACTTGATGATGTATGGTCCTCTTGAGTCTTCAAAGCCATTGACTTGTTCTTCTTTATGTATCTTTCCTCAACTTGTTCCTTCATCTCATAGGTCAACAACTTCCCAAAGAGCTAATCCATATGCATTGTTTTAATGTTTCCTTCTTCATTGATGGCTTCAACTATACTCTTCCATGATTGAGGTAAGCTCCACAAGATCTTCCTCACCAACTCCTCATTTGTATACTCCTTCCCAAGCAATTTGAGTGGTGTGAGGATCTCATTGAATCTTCTAAACATTTCTTGAATGCTTTCATTTGGCTCCATGGTGAACAACTCATATGCCCTCACAAGCATGTGCATCTTGGAATCTTTCACTTGTGTGGTTCCTTCATAAGTCACCAATAGCTTATTCCATATATCCCTAGCATTTCCACAAGAAGAAACCAAATTAAATACATCAGGGGTTAATGCACAATATATAATATTCATTGCCCTTGCTTTCATAGTGCACATGAGATCATCCTCCGGTTCATATTCCGTTCAATCTTTTGGCACTTGGTTTCCATCAACCATTTTTATAGATATCCTAGGAACATCCTTAATGATCCTCTAAAGAGCATGATCAATAGCTTGGATATGAATTTCCATTCTAGTTTTCCACCAATTAAAGTTTGTGGAGTCAAACAAGGGTGGCCTAGAAGGATTTTGCCCCTCAAGATGCATACTAGTGGTTGTCATGGATCTTTAAGCTTAAAAATTGCTGGATTTTATCAAAACACAGCCACTAGCTCTGATACCAATTGTTGGTCCAAGTGCAACCAAGAGGGAGGGTGAATTGGTTATATTCCAAAACAATCCACAAATGAGTTCTTGAAACCTCAAACTCAACTTGAACTTAAAGTACAATGATTAACTCTGTTTTGGCCAGAAAATGACTACCTCAATCCACCTAAATTTTTCTTTGAAAGCTACCTTTGAAGTGGTTTTGAAAACAAACAAGTTTAATCAAGATAGGTAGCATAAAATACAAACTAAAGCTCAAGTATGTAGAGAGAAGGAGAAGCTTGCACAAGAGAATTTTTATAGAGGTTCGAACTCTCCACTTCAGAGCCTACTCCTCTCCTCAAGTTCACCACTTGAGAGTTTTCTTCTCCACTATGAAACACAAAGATACACAATAGCCTTCAAAGGCATACAACACTTTGGTAGTTCCTTCTACCTTCACCTCTCACTAGTTTTGCCAAAGGCTAACTAGAAACCTATCTAACTCTCTTTCCCTTACAAGGAAATCACTTAACCACTCAAGAAAAGCTCAATAATCTTGTGGTTACAAGGTGTAAGAACAGTATAACCTCTTAAAGCTAAATAAGCAAATGAAAGAACAAGTTCTTGGCAAAGTAACAAATTTGAGCTCTTGATGGTAGATTTTGTTTCTAAGTTGCCAAAAGAGTTTTCCTTGAAGATTCTTGATGTTTTTATACTCCAATGGATGCCCAAGAGATGTTGAAGACTGTTGGAATGATCAGAAAAAGGCCCATTGAAATCTGGTGAACGTTGCTGTCAGTTTGACAGAAATTCACGTCTGTCACCAGTTATACTCGGGTGAAATATTTTTACTTGGTTGAAAATTCTGTCTGATAATGAAATTCAACGTTTGACTTCCAACGGCTATATTCATAATTAATGAGCTATCAATACTTTATACACGTGAAATCTGACGTGGCATGAATTTATATTTATTTTTCAAAGATTTTTCGAACTAGAAACTCGCGCGCAGGTCTGGAATCCAAGTTTCGCCCGGTTGAAAATTTTTCATTCGAATGATTTTCTTGTCCAGAAATAAAATTCTCTCGGGTTCGAAAACTGACTCCAGTTTCACCCGGTTGAAAACATTTCACTTGAATGATTTTCTTGTCCAGAAATAAAATTCTCTCGGGTTTGAAAACTGACTCCCGTTTCACCCGGTTGAAAACATTTCACTTGAATGATTTTCTTGTCCAGAAATAAAATTCTCTCGGGTTTGAAAACTGACTCCAGTTTCACCCGGTTGAAAACATTTCACTCGAATGATTTTCTTGTCCAGAGATAAAATTCTCTCGAGTTCAAAAACTGACTCCAGTTTCACCCGGTTGAAAACGCAGTTCCAGGATTTCCTTGCTTCCAGACATCCAAACTTTAAAAAGGTTTTTGCCAATGAGATTTCTTCATTCGCAGGTAATGCTTGAATCACTAAAAATACTTGATATGTACTTGAGAAAACATTTTTTCTAGCAAGGATCAAGGCTTTATGAATGACTAACCAAGATGTAAATCTTTAAATAAAGCCTTGACACACAAAAAAAAATGTGTTTTGTTATCATCAAAATTAAATAAACATAAGTCATGAGAGGAACAAATCCAACAATACTAACTTGAGGTATTTATGTGAAAACACTTAAATAAAACAGACTTACCGGGCCAAAGCTAGTCGTTGGCTAGGAGAGTTGTCATAATGACAACCTCCTTATTTGAGCCCACACTGGCAAACCAAGGTATCAAAATGGGATAGTAACTAATCTGCATCCAACTAATTAAGCCATGCTTTGAACCTCATCCTCTACCACTTTTACTCCAATTAAGTTACATGCAGTTAGGCTCACTTTGAGCCCTGATATAAGTTGAAAACAACTCTTAAGCCTTTTAAACTAGCAAATATTGTATTCACTCTATTCTCCAATTAGGATGGTGTCATTTGCAAACTGGAGATGTGATATCTCAGAGTCATTTGAGCCAACTTTATTGCCCTAAATTTCTCCCAAGGAAATAGCTTTCATTAAGCATGCAATGTAAAGCTTCTACCATTATTAAAAATAAAAATTAAGACATTGGGTCTCTCTAGCACAACCCATTTTACATTAGGAAGTCAGTGGTTAGGCTACCATTTAACAAAACAGAAAGTAAATCTGCAGATAGCCTTATATCCAAGAAATCCATTTGTTACTGAAATTCATATACTTGATCATTCGGAATGGAAACTTCTAGTTGACATTATCAAATGCTTTTTCAAATTCATTTTTCAATTTGGTAGTTTTCTATTTTGTTTTTCTTCTTTATATAACTCACAACCTCATTTGTAATGAGTATTCCATCTAATATTTCCCTACCTTCAATTCAAGAAAATTATGTGTTTCTTATCAACAAATGGATCTTACTCTTAAGTCTATTTACATGTATCTTGGAAATTTTCTTATATGTAGAACCTATTAGATTAATAGGTCTGTAGTCATTCAAGAAGGATGGATAACCTTCTTTGGAATAAGAAGTATAAATGAGGCATTACAGTTTTTTGGGTAAAATTCAACTTTAATCCCCTAACTTTAAGAGTCATCTAATGTAGTCCCTTTAACTGAAAAAGTGACTATTAAAGTCTCCTAACTCAACTTGAGTGTCCTATTCTAGTCCCTACTGTCAGTTAAGGCGTTAGTTCAGACAGAAATTGCCTATATGGCATCCCAACTGCACATGGCATGGTCTTTTATAACAATAAGTGACAAGACTAGAAGGATAATAAATCTTAGGGTAGAATAGACAAAGATGAATAATCCTAAGGACCTAAAACATACTTTAACCCAATCTTTTTTTTCTTTCCCAATCTTTTTCATTGATGAGTAGGACAACACTCCAGGTCAATCCAGGTCAATCTCTGGCGGCACCCACTCCTTCTTGGACCACACTCTGGAGCTGTAGGGCCACGTGGTCTTACCCACATGTGAATCGAAAAGCTCCCTCCAAGAAGAGTTGTCAAATTTCTTCAGCGCTTCCATGTCGTGTTGGACGTCGAGTAACCCATCGGAGCAACTCCAGTAAATGATCTCGTCGATCGAGTATGATTCCATGGAGTCTGGCCTTGAGTTTAAAGGCACATATTTAGAGGAAAATGTTGTTCTCAGCCATGGAACAATGGCAACAAGCCTCATCTCGGATGTTTTTGTTAGCCGAGCGGCGATTCTTAGAGACTATCGATGGTGGGGTAGAGTTGCTGGAGGCAGTTAAAATATTGTGATCAAATGTAGGGGAAGAGCAGGAGATGGCGGCGGGAAAGAGGCATCGAGGGTTACTAGGCAAACTGAACAACATGCAGATTAGGGGAAAAAAAAGAAGATTAGGTTAAAGTATAGTTTGGGTCCTTAGGGTTATTTATTTGTGTCTATTCTACCTTGAGATTTATTATCCTTCCAGTCTTGTCACTTATTGTTATAAAAGATGATGCCACATGGCAGTTGGGGTGCCACGTAGGCAATTTCTGTTTGAACAAATGGCTTAACTAATGGTAGGGACTAGAATAGGACACACGAGTTAAGTTGAGGGACTTTAATAGTCACTTTTTGAGTTAAGGGACCACATTAGGACGATCCTTAAAGTTAAGGGACTAAATTTGGATTTTACCCACAGTTTTTCCCAAGCTTTCCTAAAGCTTCAAAATCCTTTACAAATAAGAAAATGTCCTTTTTTATGATGTTCCAACAGTTTTTGGAAAACCTGAAGTTAAAATCATCAAGTCCTGGGCTTCTGAACTGCCATAGTCCCAAACTGTATCTTTGATCTCTCTTTCTCTAATTGGCTCTTCAAGAAAAGTTGCATCTACTTTACTTAGGTTTCTAATTCTATTCGATGAATAGGTTTGTTTGCTCTTGTTTTTCTTTTTGAACTTTGCTTTAAAAAACTGATGTGTTGTAGCTTTAACCTCACTCTTAGATTTAACCCACCTTACACTGATAAACAGACCTTAATAGTTAATTTCTTGTATTTCTATTTCATGCACTGTTAGGTGCATAATTCAACGGTCAAAGTTGTTGACTTGTCGGCAATTTTGACCGCAAATTACCTGTATTTCTTTCATTTTATCTGAGTATTTTCATGTTTTGCTTGGCTCTCTACAGGTTGGATGGCATTATGGATGTAATAGTTTAGAGTGGGATTGAGCGAGATAGAGTTCGGGCATGTGAAGCTATTGAAGATGAAATAAAAGCATTGGTGACGCGTCACCAATGTTGGTGATGCGTCGCCAATGTTAGTGACGTTCCTTCAATTTTTACCAATTGGCGACACATCACCACCATCTCGACCCAGTTGGCAACGCGTCACCAACCTCTACTCTATTTCGCCGAGTCTCACAATTTTGATGGTCCCCCACGCCTTTCTACCTGATGACCTATCCTTGGAAGAAGGATTTTATCCTTTTAGGGTTTTGGAAGCAAAAGGGAAAAAGGTTGGGTCTTAGGGTATAAATAGGGGAAGGAAATGAAGAGCTCATCATCAACCTTGGCACCCTCTTTCTCATCTCATCTTGAGACAACCACCATTGGAGAAGATTGGAAGCTTGAAGAAGGAAACTAGGAGTCAAAGAGGCTTAGACTACTAGGATCCATCTTGGGTTTCTTCTTCTCCTTTTCTCATTTAGTAGGATTTTCATGTTTATTTGTTTATGGGTTTATTATTGAACAACATGATGGATTGTGAGTAGGTTGCTATATCTCTCTAGGATGACACCTCTTTTTCTTGCTATTTAATGGTTTTCTGTTGATTTTTTATGGATATGGATCACTTGTGTTGCCTATTCTTATGTTAAATGTTTATGTGTTGAATGGCAACCTCACATGAATAACCACTCCCATTTAGTTCTTAACAGAAGAAGAAAGGGGATGGAAAAGAAGAATAGGGCATAATGGGTTTATTAGATTAGAGGTAATCTAGGAATTCATTAGGTGTTTAAAAGAGGGTTAAGGCTAAATCCATCTTAGGTTAAAACATTTGCTTGAGAAATGCCTTGTTTAATCATGGGTGAAGAAAAACTTGTCTTGAGAAAAAGGTTTTTGAACTTTGAACATCCTTACCACACAAGGGGTGAATATCCTAGGGTTTCAATTAGCTTAGGTAGCAAGGAAAGGGAGTGGAATCCTAGGGGGATGGTTTTTGCATTTTTAGCATCTTTGACAAGTCATTTTTAGTACCCCTTGCATTCCTATAGCTTAACATCTCACATTACATTAGTAATTAGCAATTTCATTCATTCTATCTTGATACTTTTCCATGGTAGTTAAGGTAGCTTGAGTAGTTAAAATTTAAATCTTAGTAAAAATCTCATTATCTCTTGGGACGATACCCATATTTGCCTTTTGGTACATGACGACACCGTATACTTACGGGTAAATGGGGGTTATAAATGAAATGCTCTTGGTTTTATAACAAAGTTTTGGCCCTATTGCCGGGGATATTGATTAGATTTTTACCTTGGTTATTGAATGTTGGTTACTCTTGTCTATTTTTTCTTTACCTTGTATTAAGTGTGCTTTTCTTTGTCATTTTTTTTTAGGTACATCTAGTGCATAACCCGGAGCTCTTATTCTCAATTAGTGCCGCTTGATCCAGAGATTGAAAGAAGCTTAAGGGAACTTCGATTAAAAAGCAAGGTGGTTGAGGAAGGAAACACTAGTACTTTCGATTCTATCAATATGGAAGGAAATCAAGGAGCCAACATAAGGAACCTTGGAAGGGAAGGAAATGTCAATGCCATGGATCCTAATGGGGTTGAAGAAGTGATGGACAATGGTAATGGTGTTAGAAGAAGAGATAGGTCGGTGCTTGACTATCTTTGTCCTCAAAGGGTAGAGGATCATGATAACATGATAAGACCGGTGCCACTTTGAGGGCGAGCCTTCATGATTCCTAGCCATGTTCTCCAATTAGTTGGAGCACATCCATTTGGAGAAGCTATTGATGAAGATCCAAACAACCATACCAAAAGGTTTGTTCGATTATGTGATACTTTTGATTTGGAGGGTGTGAGTGAAGATGCGAAAAGGATGAGACTTTTCCCCTTGCTCTTGTGGATGAAGCTACGGAGTGGTTTGAAAATTTGGAGCCTACATCGGTTCATACATGGAAAAAGTTATATGACGCATTTATTCAGAGGTTTTTCCCATCTCAAAAAGCATTTGAGCTTAAAAACGAGTGCTGGCCTTTAGACAAAATGAATAAGAGTCACTTACGGAGGCATGGGTGCGCTTCAAGAGGATGGTGAAGAGGGTCCCAACTCAAGATATCGATCAAGCTCACCAACTTCATCTATTCTATAATGGGTTGAGTTTAAATACTTGGTTGCAAGTTGATGCCGCCGCTAGTGGTTTCTTACTATTGAAAAATGTGGATGAGTGCTTTGAATTGTTAAACAACATGGCGAAAAGCCTTGAGCTTAGTGGAAAATGGGCTCCGAGGAAGGGGAATGGTTTGTATGAGGTAGACAAGGATACCTCTCTCTAATCACAATTATCGGCACTCACTAGCATGGTATCCAAATTGGCAAAAAATCAAGATAGGATGAAGTTGCAACAAGTTATGGCTAGTGAGGATGTGGAAGAAGTAGAAGATGTGAATTTTGTGGGATATCGGAATCCTTACCCATCCAAGAAAGGAGGAAAAAATTTCTTCCCAAGGGGTCATCAACATGAAGGGTTTAACTATTCCAATCCAAAAGGTGTTCTGCAACCACAAGGTGAGACCTCTAATGAATTGGATGCCTCTTTGAAGGACTTTATGAAGGGAATGATGGGTGAGTTCATGCATGAGGTGAGGGGGATGGCTAGTGGACAAAACAAAAAGATTTGTGCCTTGGAAGATGAGATGAAGACAATGCAAGCTAACACTCAAGCATCAATTAAAAATTTGGAAACATAAATAGGTCAACTAGCTACCTCGATGGGGCAACTCCAAAAAGGGAAGTTTATACCTAGTGATACGGATGTCAACCCAAGGGAATCTTGTCAAGCTATTACTCTAAAAAGTGAGAGGAATATGGTGACACAACCCAAAGTGCCACTTACTCAAGAAGATTATCCTCTTCAAGGACCCACTTTATCGGTTAGTGTTGAAGATGTTCAAGGGTTACCACCAAGTGGTGAGGAAGCTAATTCAAAGGGGGAGGCAAGAAATGTGCCTATGCAAGAAGAAGCACCAAAGCATGTTCCTACTCTTTCATATCCCCAAAGGTTCAAGCCCAAGAAGGAAGACACTCAATTTATGAGGTTTCTTGAAATATTCAAAAAATTGGAGATTAACATTCCCTTCTTGGAAGCAATAAATCAAATGCCTTCATATGCCAAGTTCCTCAACGAGTTAATCACAAAAAAGAGGAAGTTCCTTGACAATGAACTCATTTTGATGAAAGAAGAAGCAAGTGTCATTATTCAACAAAAGATACCTTAAAAACTCAAGGACCTGGAGAGCTTCACTATTCCTTTAGATATTGGGTCTTTCCATTGTGACAAGGCTTTATGTGATCTTGGAGCTAGTATTAATTTGATGCCATTGTCTATTTGTAGGAGCCTTGGTCTTGGAGTGGTGAAGCCTTCATCAATTTGTCTCCAATTGGCGGATACATCCTTCACCTTCCCAAAAGGTGTTTTGGAGGATGTTTTGGTTAAGGTCAGCAAGTTCATATTCCTGGTAGACTTTGTAGTGTTGGATATGGAGGAAGATCGAAACATGCCAATCATACTTGGGAGACCATTCCTCACTACTGGGAAAGCCAAAATAGATGTGGAAAAAGGTAATCTCACTTTGAGAGCTAATGATGAGGAAATTACTTTCAATTTTGCTCAAGCCATGAAATCTATTGATGATGAGACGCCCAAGTGTTTTATGGTTGATGTGATTGATTCTTGTATTAAAGAAATAAGGGATTTATTGCTTATTGAGGACTCACTCGGAAGGGCACTTCTTTTTGGGAGTCCATGTAGTGAGGAAGATTATGAAGTAATGAGCACCTTGGTTACCCTTGATTCTTGTGGGAAGTTGCAAGCTCCAAGAAAAATGGTAGAGCAACTTTTATCTTGTGATCTCAAGGAAGAGCCTAAGTTAGAGTTGAAGCCACTACCGAAAGATCTCAAGTATGTCTATCTTGGTAATGGAGGGTCCCTTCCGATGATTATTTCTTCTACATTGACTACTTTGGAGGAAAATAAATTGATTCGAGTTTTGAGGGAGCATAGAGGGGCAATAACTTGGTCCACCTCCGACATCAAGGGAATTAGCCCAAAAATTTGCATGCATAAGATTCTTATGGAAGATGACTTTAAGCTTTCCATTAAAGCTCAAAGAAGGTTAAATCTAAAGATGAATGAGGTAGTGAAAGAGGAGATTGTGAAGTTGCTCAATGTCGGGATTATTTATCCAATCTCGGATTCCCAATGGGTAAACCCGGTGCAAGTGGTGCCTAAAAAGGGTGGTACAACCGTGGTAGGCAATAATAACAATGAATTGATTTATACTCGGTTAGTTGCCAAATGGAGAGTATGTTTCAATTATCGGAAGCTCACCAAGGCTACCCGAAATGACCATTTCCCCCTTCCTTTTATTGATCAAATATTGGATAGGTTGGCAGGGCATGAGTTTTATTACTTCTTGGATGGGTATTTGGGTTATAATCAAATTGTGATAGCACCGGAGGATTAAGAGAAGACTGCTTTCACTAGTCCTTGGGGCACATATGCCTTTCGAAAAATGCCATTTAGACTTTGCAATGTGCCGGCAACCTTTCAACGATGTATTTTTGCCACCTTTTTAGATATGGTGGAAAAATGTATGGAGGTATTTATGGATAATTTTTCGGTCTTTGGTGCTTCTTTTGATGCATCTTTGGATAATCTAGCTCTTGTCTTGAAGAGATGTCAAAAGACTAATTTAGGCTTAAATTGGGAGAAATGTCATTCCATGGTGAGCTCGGGCATAGTGCTCGGTCACAAAATTTCTTGTGAAGGCATGGAGGTGGATAGAGCCAAGATTGTGGCCATTGAAACATTACTGCCACCTTCCAATGTGAAAGGGATTAGAAGTTTCATGGGGCATGTCGAGTTCTACTGGAGATTCATAAAGGATTTATTCAAGATTACTAAGCCCTTATGCAACTTGCTTGAGAAGGATGTGTCATTTTATTTCGATGAAAGTTGCTTGGAAGCATTCAAAATCTTGAAGGAAAAATTGGTAAAGGCGCCGGTGGTAGTGGTGCCTAATTGGGAGGAACCATTTGAAATCATGTGTGATGCTAGCGATTTCTCCGTGGGAGTGGTGTTGGGTCAAAGGAAGGACAAGATATTTCAAGTTATCTATTATGCTAGCAAAACCTTGGATGGAGCTCAACAAAATTACACCACAATGGAGAAAGAGCTCTTGGAGGTGGTCTTTGCGGTGGACAAGTTTCAGTCTTACATTGTGGGTTTGAAAGTTGTGGTTGACACCGATCATGGACCAATTCAATATTTGTTCACTAAGAAGGACACCAAACCAAGACTCATAAGATGGATTCTCTTGCTACAAGAATTTGATTTAAAGGTGAAGGACAAGAAGGGATGTGAGAATCTTGTGGCCAACCACTTATCTAGATTGGAAGGCCAAGAGCAATCGTTAAAGAGACCTATTTAAGAGCATTTCCCAAATGAAAGTATATTCAAAGTATAAGGTAAGTTGCCATGATATGCAGATTATGTCAATTATCTAACTTCTGGAGTCTTGCCACCCAACTTGTCTTACCAAGAAAAGAAGAAGTTTCAAGCCGATGTCAAACATTATCTTGGGGATGAGCCTCTCCTCTTTCGCTGGTGTGCTAACCAAATTATAAGGAGATGCATATCAAATGAGGAGGCAAAGGATGTTCTCCACCATTGTTATTCTTCACCACGTGGTGGTCACTTTGGAGCTTCCAAGACGGCAAGTAAAGTATTGCAAACCGATTATTATTGGCCAATTTTATTTAAGGATACATATACCTCTGTGAAAACATCTGATAGATGCCAAAGGTTAAATAACATTTCTAGGAGAGATGAAATGCCATTGCAAAATATTCTTGAGGTAGAAGTGTTTGATTTGTGGGGTATAGATTTTATGGGTCCTTTTCCTCTCTCATTTGGCAATCATTATATTTTGCTTTCGGTTGATTATGTTTCTAAATGGGTGGAAGCCATTGCCACCCTTTCTTGTGATGCTAACATGGTTGTCAAGTTCCTTCAAAGGAATATTTTTGCAAGGATTGGAACACTTAGAGCTATTATCTCCGACGATGGATCACACTTCATCAACAAGACTTTAGCTCAAGCTCTAGTGAAGTATGGTGTGCAGCATAAAGTGTCCATCCCTTATCGTCCACAAATGAATGGCCAAGTCAAAATTTCAAACCAAAAGATTAAGAAAATATTGGAAAAAGACGGTGGGCATCAATCGAAAAGATTGGTCACAAAAGTTGAGTGATGCACTTTGGACGTATCAAACAGCATTCAAGACACCAACTGGCATGTCTCTATATCGAATTGTGTTTAGGAAATCTTCCCACCTCCCGGTGGAATTGGAGCATAAGTCATATTGGCCGGTGAAGAAGATAATTTTTGAGTTGAAGAGTGCCCAAGAAAAGAGAGCCATCCAATTGAATGAGTTGGATGAAATCTGCCTTAATGCTTATGAGAATGAAAGGATTTACAAGGAGAAAATGAAGCTTTGGCATGATAAGATGCTTGTGAAGAAGGATTTCCAACCAGGTCAAAGTGTTGCTTTTCAATTCAAGGTTGAGGCTTTTCCCGGGAAAGTTAAAGCCCAAGTGGTCGGGCCCATTTGAGGTGGTTAAGGTGAAGCCATATGGAACGGTAGAGCTCAAGGGCCACAATGGATCCACATTTCAAGTCAATGGACAACGAGTGAAAGCCTATTATGGTGATGAACTTTGGTACATTGGCTAATTGATTTTGGCCGAACCCGACCCTTGAAGGAGTAGTCAAAGGTGCCTAGCTAGAAGGGTAAAACCAAGCGCTAGTCGGGAGGCAACCCGATTTCCATTATCTTTGCATTTCACATTCATGAGTTACCTTGTGTTTTCTTTTTATTCTGTGTTTATTTGGTGCTTTGATATGTTTTTTTTAGGGTTGGAAGAGCCATAGGAAGGAGAAATAAGGGGATGGACAACACAAGTTCAACACAGGGAGGTACAATTCTTTGATATGTCTAGGAGTAAGTGAGTAAGTGTAGAGAATTGGGGAGTTAAATTGCAAAATCATTAAAAATTGAAGTTGTGTTCGCAAATGTTGGTGACGCAATGCGTCGCCAATTTGCAAAAAATGGCAGAGCATTCATAATGTTGGCAACGTGTTACCAGAATTTCACCTTCAGCGGCGACGCGTCGCCGATACCTGACTATCGCTTTTATCTCTTTTATTTTCACCTTTCTTCACTTTTTAACTCACCCCTCCACTCAAAAACCTCTCAATGCTCAAACCTTAGCCCTTCCGTAAGCCTCACGGTTTGATTTTCTTGTAGGTTTTCCTCAAAAAATTTGAAGCAAGTAAGTTCTTCTTCGTCTTCTTCCTCTTCTCTTGTTCTTTTCGGGGCTTTATTGGATGCGAATCGTGCATGCTTGTGGGGTCCTGAAATTGATCAATTACACTTAGAAAGATGCCATAGAGTGCTCGAATATGCTTGCTTGAACATGAACTACGTAATGAAATATATTAGCTTTGCATGAGTTATTCTTGTGTATTTCTTTAAGTTGAAATTTGTTTCTGTGATCATGAATGCTAGTTCGCTGTTCCCTTAATTTTTCATGTGAAGGAATGTGATATTGAATTATGTGGTTGGCCTTGTAGGAAACATGCCTCGCAAATCCATGCCAACTAATTCTTTGAAGGAAAAGGGAAAAGGAAAAAGGATCCGTGAGGAGGAGCCTCAAGAACCTCCTTATGACAAGAACTTCTTAGGCGCTCAACTACTTTAAAGGGTTTGTGAACCGCAAGTTTACACTAGACCAGGGTTTTGACTTTTCAAAGAAGGAAAATGAGGGTATTCTCAGAGTGGTGGAGAGGCGAGGGTGGCAACACTGGGTAGCTCATCCTCGGGTGGAGGTACCCAAAATCTTGATCATGGAGTTTTATGCTAACCTCGTGGGGGTGTATTATCTGAATTGCAGGGAGAAGTTTTGCTTTATGAGGACCAACAGCATGCATTATGATGCCTCGATTATCAACAATCTACTTCAGATTAACCCGTTCATTGGTGAATCAGTCAAGGAAGCTTCGCTTGAGCAGATGGCTCAGATAATAGTATGCGGGCACCCGGTCAACTGGACATAGAGTAAGGATCAGTCCCACAGGAAGCTTTGCTTTAGCTCCTCAGCTCTAGCTCCCAAGATGAGAGCATGGAATTATTTCATCTTCTCTTACCTCATCCCGATGACGCACATTCGGGAGGTCACCCCAGACCATTTGGAGGTCCTATATTGCACTGCATGTGATTTCCGGGTGGATGTGGGACGCTTAATCCTCAAGCATATCCTTCATGCTACAAAGTCGAAGCGGGGGAACCTACCCTTCTCACAGTTAATCACCAGCTTGCTTTCGAGGCTCAAGGTTGCCTTGGAGGCCCCCATGCAAGTATCTCTGGTCATAAAACCAATTTCTATGGATAAGTTAAATGGAGCACCAGTGGGCATTCAAGAAGCAGCTTCAAAGGATGAGGAAGAAGAAGCTACTCACGATCAACCGCGAGTTGAAGAAGAGGAAGAAGAGGAAGAGTAGTATCAGGAGCAAGATCAAGGAGAAGATGAGCCAGGGGGACTTATGAGCAGTTGATCAACCCGGCTACTGCCACTCCAGCATCATTAGCTATGGCACTAAAAAAGATGTATATCTTAATGAAGGAACAGCACAGCGAATCGGTAGCTCGGTTCAAATTGGTTGGTGGTACCTTCATTTCATTTGCTAGAGAAATACGTGAGGGCATATCTTTCCTCACTGGAAATCAAAAATCTCTCTCCGGCCAAGTTCGTTGAGGCCAGCAGCAGTAGCCCCAGAGCCTACTGCGGGAATAACCCCATTTCCAACCCATTCCTCCTCATTTCTACCCCTCGGCATATCAGTGGTACATGCCGCTGTTGGGTTTCGGGAGCCAAACAGTGCAGCGGAATTTAACCGAAACCCTCCAGGATCCAAGTGAA